>JAVTVY010002432.1:0-32690 GCA_036873755.1 Hanleya hanleyi
AAGATAAATGTTCGAAAAATAGTAAAATCTGCTTCCAAATTCCTGAATATTTCATGTAACGCGAGCATAAACTACCAAAGTATCTAACCTTGATGACTAGCTCGTCAAATCTGCCCATCTGAGTTTATTTTACATATTTTCCCACGACCTGTTGTCTTCGCGGTAAATGTCTTATCCGCCATTCTTTCCCAGCCGGTCTTTTGTCCGACAGTGACCATAGCGACTGCGTCACCACGTGACCTCTTCCTCCAATCACGCCGGGCCTCGATCAACCTTGGCCAATCAGTGAGCATTCTTATTTTAACCTTATGAATATTTATTATCGTCGTCATTCTGCTTCCGGGAAGTATATGGGACTTTTTCAGTTTTATCTCGTTCAAAACCTGCCATATCGTTATGTCTCTGTCAAATCCCGAATCTAGGGAGAATTAGCTTTACAATGGTACACAATAACATAGGAATTGCAGCGAAACAACAACAACAGAACGCTGCAAAACATGACTAAAATGCAACAATTTCTTTGCCTTTTTCGTGATTTCCAACAGACGGAAAGCAGACACAACACATTTTCTCGCAAGATTACTAATTTTTAGAATAAATGTTGCTGATATTGGTATAAAACGTGAACAAATTACGTAGAATGGGTCTGTGGAAGACCATTGCCTATTTCTCCACATGACATGGGATATAAAACGGGATATTTTACATCGCGGGAGAAGTATGAAAATTTAAATGTCTCCATGGGTTAAAGACCTACGCCATTACAAATCTATTATGGGTCAGAGAGAGAAAATTCCCCACAAGTCTAAGGGGGAAAGAGTTAACCTCCCAATTCCCCAGATCTCTACTGCCATTGTCCACCAGTTATAACTCAGAATCCCCAGATCTCTACTGCCATTGTCCACCATGTATAGTACAGTTAACCTCAGAATCCCCAGATCTATACTGCCATTGTCCGCCATGTATAGTACAGTTCACCCCTGAATCCCCAGATCTCTACTGCCATTGTCCACCAGGTATAGTACAGTTAACCTCCAATTCCCCAGATCTCTACTGCCATTGTCCACCAGTTATAGTACAGTTAAACTCAAAATCCCCAGATCTCTACTGCCATTGTCCACCATGTATAGTACAGTTAACCTCAGAATCCCCAGATCTCTACTGCCATTGTCCGCCATGTATAGTACAGTTCACCTCTGAATCCCCAGATCTCTACTGCCATTGTCCACCAGGTATAGTAAGTTAATCTCAGAATCCCCAGATCTCTACTGCCATTGTCTACCATGTATAGTACAGTTCACCTCAGAATCCCCAGATCTCTACTGCCATTGTCCGCCATGTATAGTACAGTTCACCTCTGAATCCCCAGATCTCTACTGTCATTGTCCGCCATGTATAGTACAGTTCACCTCTGAATCCCCAGATCTCTACTGCCATTGTCCGCCATGTATAGTACAGTTCACCTCTGAATCCCCAGATCTCTACTGTCATTGTCCACCAGGTATAGTAAGTTAATCTCAGAATCCCCAGATCTCTACTGCCATTGTCCACCATGTATAGTACAGTTCACCTCTGAATCCCCACATCTCTCCTGCCATTGTCCACCAGGTATAGTAAAGTTAAACTAAGAATTCCAAGATCTCTACTGTCATTGTCCACCATGTATAGTACAGTTCACCTCTGAATCCCCACATCTCTCCTGCCATTGTCCACCATATATAGTACAGTTCACCTCTGAATCCCCACATCTCTCCTGCCATTGTCCACCAGGTATAGTAAAGTTAATCTCAGAATCCCCAGATCTCTACTGTCATTGTCCACCATGTATAGTACAGTTCACCTCTGAATCCCCAGATCTCTACTGTCATTGTCCACCATGTATAGTACAGTTCACCTCTGAATCCCCACATTTCTCCTGCCATTGTCCACCAGGTATAGTAAAGTTAAACTAAGAATCCCCAGATCTCTACTGTCATTGTCCACCATGTATATTCTGTATAGTACAGAATCCCCAGATCTCTACTGTCATTGTCCACCATATATAGTACAGTTCATCTCTGAATCCCCACATCTCTCCTGCCATTGTCCACCAGGTATAGTAAAGTTAAACTAAGAATCCCCAGATCTCTACTGTCATTCTCCACCAGGTATAGTAAGTTAATCTCAGGATCCCCAGATCTCTACTGCCATTGTCCACCATGTATAGTACAGTTCACCTCTGAATCCCCAGATCTCTACTGCCATTGTTCACCAGGTATAGTAAGTTAATCTCAGAATCCCCAGATCTCTACTGCCATTGTCCACCATGTATAGTACAGTTCACCTCTGAATCCCCAGATCTCTACTGCCATTGTCCGCCATGTATAGTACAGTTCACCTCTGAATCCCCACATCTCTCCTGCCATTGTCCACCAGGTATAGTAAGTTAATCTCAGAATCCCCAGATCTCTACTGCCATTGTCCACCATGTATAGTACAGTTCACCTCTGAATCCCCAGATCTCTACTGCCATTGTCCACCAGGTACAGTACAGTTCACCTCTGAATCCCCAGATCTCTACTGTCATTGTCCACCAGGTATAGTAAGTTAATCTCAGAATCCCCAGATCTCTACTGCCATTGTCCACCATGTATAGTACAGTTCACCTCAGAATCCCCAGATCTCTACTGCCATTGTCCGCCATGTATAGTACAGTTCACCTCTGAATCCCCAGATCTCTACTGCCATTGTCCACCAGGTACAGTACAGTTAACCTCAGAATCCCCAGATCTCTAGTGCCATTGTCCGCCATGTATAGTACAGTTCACCTCTGAATCCCCAGATCTCTACTGTCATTGTCCACCATGTATAGTACAGTTCACCTCAGAATCCCCAGATCTCTACTGCCATTGTCCGCCATGTATAGTACAGTTCACCTCTGAATCCCCAGATCTCTACTGTCATTGTCCACCAGGTATAGTAAGTTAATCTCAGAATCCCCAGATCTCTACTGTCATTGTCCACCATGTATAGTACAGTTCACCTCTGAATCCCCACATCTCTCCTGCCATTGTCCACCAGGTATAGTAAGTTAAACTAAGAATCCCAAGATCTCTACTGTCATTGTCCACCATGTATAGTACAGTTCACCTCTGAATCCCCACATCTCTCCTGCCATTGTCCACCAGGTATAGTAAAGTTAATCTCAGAATCCCCACATCTCTACTGCCATTGTCCACCAGTTATAGTACAGTTCACCTCTGAATCCCCAGATCTCTACTGCCATTGTCCGCCATGTATAGTACAGTTCACCTCTGAATCCCCAGATCTCTACTGTCATTGTCCACCAGGTATAGTAAAGTTAATCTCAGAATCCCCAGATCTCTACTGCCATTGTCCACCATGTATAGTACAGTTCACCTCTGAATCCCCAGATCTCTACTGCCATTGTCCGCCATGTATAGTACAGTTCACCTCTGAATCCCCAGATCTCTACTGTCATTGTCCACCAGGTATAGTAAGTTAATCTCAGAATCCCCAGATCTCTACTGCCATTGTCCACCATGTATAGTACAGTTCACCTCTGAATCCCCACATCTCTCCTGCCATTGTCCACCAGGTATAGTAAAGTTAAACTAAGAATCCCAAGATCTCTACTGTCATTGTCCACCATGTATAGTACAGTTCACCTCTGAATCCCCACATCTCTCCTGCCATTGTCCACCAGGTATAGTAAAGTTAATCTCAGAATCCCCAGATCTCTACTGTCATTGTCCACCATGTATAGTACAGTTCACCTCTGAATCCCCACATCTCTCCTGCCATTGTCCACCAGGTATAGTAAAGTTAATCTCAGAATCCCCAGATCTCTACTGTCATTGTCCACCATATATAGTACAGTTCACCTCTGAATCCCCACATCTCTCCTGCCATTGTCCACCAGGTATAGTAAAGTTAATCTCAGAATCCCCAGATCTCTACTGTCATTGTCCACCATGTATAGTACAGTTCACCTCTGAATCCCCACATCTCTACTGCCATTGTCCACCAGGTATAGTACAGTTCACCTCTGAATCCCCACATCTCTCCTGCCATTGTCCACCAGGTATAGTAAAGTTAATCTCAGAATCCCCAGATCTCTACTGTCATTGTCCACCATGTATATTCTGTATAGTACAGTTAACCTCAGAATCCCCAGATCTCTACTGTCATTGTCCACCATATATAGTACAGTTCATCTCTGAATCCCCACATCTCTCCTGCCATTGTCCACCAGGTATAGTAAAGTTAAACTAAGAATCCCCAGATCTCTACTGCCATTGTCCACCATGTATAGTACATGTACAGTTCACCTCTGAATCCCCAGATCCCTAATACCATTGTCCACCATATATAGTAAAGTTAAATTAAGAATTCCCAGATCTCTACTGCCATTGTCCACCATGTATAGTACAGTTCACCTCAGAATCCACAGATCTCTACTGCCACTTTCCACCTGGTACAGTACAGTTAACCTCAGAATCCCCAGATCTCGACTGCCATTGTGCACCATATAGTACAGTTCATCTCTGAATTCACAGATCTCTACTGCCATTGTCCACAATGTCTAGTAAAGTTAAACTAAAAATTCACAGATCTCTGCTACCAATGTCCTTCAGTGGTTTAATATAATAACCTTAAACCACCTCTAATCTTGCAAGAGGGGGGCCCTCTGTGGCCGAGTGGTCTAAGGCGCTTCGCTGGTGACCGCTAGCCTCACACCGCTGAACCGGCACGGGTTCGAGCCCAGCTGGTCCATGTGTGAAAGTCTGTCAGTTACTTGCCGAAGGGCGGTGGTTCTCTCCGGGTACTCCGGCTTCCTCCACCAACCAAACTGACTGTCACCATATGAGTGAAACAAACTTGAGTGTGATATTAAGCCAAATTCCCTCCCTCCCTCTTGCAAGAGGGCTTTATCTCTCTCTCTCTGGTTCATTGTGAAGCTGAGGGCAAGGCCTTTCGATAATATATAATTATACGAGTATGTTAATAGGTTGGGTGAAAAAGTTTGTCTGCTACTACATATATTTGTAAACATGTTTATACGTTATATTTTTTATCATTTAGAGAGTGATCGTATAACAGTATTTTTCATTATTTTGGGATAACACTATCTTAGAATAGCACAAATTCTAGTGCTGAAATCCTGCACGGGACTCGACCAAATTTTCAGCACTAGAATTTGTGCTATTCTAAGATAGTGTTATCCCAAAATAACGAAAAATACTGTTATACGATCACTCTCTAAATGATAAAAAATATATCTATTCAGCTTTGGGAGCTGTGTCATTACGATCATCAGAGGGGTACTGTATGTTCGCTGTCAAGACTACCGGTCTGCTACCTCCTATTTTTGTGGGAGGCCCATTGGCCGAGTGGTTTAGATCGCCGACATACAGTGCTGGCGATTAGGTGCCTGACTCTGGGGTCGCTGGTTCGAATCCCGCACGGGACTCGACCAAATTTTCAGCACTAGAATTTGTGCTATTCTAAGATAGTGTTATCCCAAAATAACGAAAAATACTGTTATGTTTATAGATTACCAATGGTGTAGGATATTAAGGTCATGAATACAGTTGTACATGTATTGTATATCTTGTACACTAGAACAGTTTACAGGCCTGTTTTCAGGTGAAAGGACGCTATCAATTCTAGCTTGAATAGCTTAAATTGCTGATTATGGCACATCAGAAATGCTGAACTACTTGGGCAGATCAGCATGGCTCCCACCAGTGCCCTCTAAATGTTTCCTATAAGCCGAGGGCTCCATCAAATATGCGGATATTTCACCAGAAGGTAATTCTCAGCACCCAATTTTGGGAGCACTGTATTATACCATTTGAGAATTCACAAACTTATACAGTATACCCATGGGAATCATGGAAGTAGTTACCTCCCTTGTAATAGCAGCAGTAAACCATTTTACTTTTGCAGTTAAGATGCACTCCTCACAGCAAACAATGGAGAATGGGGTGTCGACTGGACTATTTATAGACTACTGGAAACAGGAGGATTACTATCTATGTATTACTGCCTCAGATGTCAAACAAATCTGTGATAAGGTCAGTAATTCCCTCAATTGGCAATTCTGGTCATGGTAAGAATAGGTCTCAGCTTCTCAGACACCTTGTCATAAGAGGCGAGTAAACTGGAGCTCCCATAGGGTTCCCAGGTGTGAAAAGGAATAGGACCCCACCCATGGGGTTCCCGGGTGTAATAAGGAATAGGACCCTACCCATGGGGTGAAAAAGAATAGGACCCAATGTCGTGATATGACTGAAATGTAGTTGAAAGCGACGCTAAATCATGTTCACTCATTCACCCATTCTTCTTTTCTAATACAAATCGTCTGTGATATTGAACAGCAACAAGAAAACATATCGTACTACAGCCATGCCCTACTGTCATCTTTCATTCAACAGTGGCGTCGGAAGATAGTTCTGACTGGGGGGGCACTATCCTAGCACTTTAGGCGAGGGTGCAGGGGCCTGGGCGGCCCCTGGAAGCTCCGGGGTTCTAGACGGCCGTAGGAGCGTTTTGAGCGATTTCCGACGAATAAAACGCTTATTTTTTCTCAGATATTTCAACTGTTTTAATACGAGTTTGGTAAAAAAAAATAATAAAAAATTGCTAACACACACAGAGAAAACTTACGCACGTAATCCGGGTATTCGATTAATATAACTCCGTCTTCATTTGCGTCAAATAAGCCACTATCCTACTTACATTTTGCTTCGGAGGAAATCAAGGATATCACGCTGGGGTCTCTTCGACATGATGTTAATTTTGGGAATGTATAAAGATGGGTTTGAAAACGATGCGTAGAACCGAAGTGCTGACCTTACAGTTTAGATCATTTGATGCATTGGTACACAAAATTTTGCAAACTAAATCTTCAAGTTGGAAAAAATACTGTGAATATTGCCTGCAAACGGGAACTTGGACGATTCCCACTTATAATAGAGATCCATGCAAGCATATTGAACTACATGCTGCATCTTGAAAACAATACCGACCGGTTCATTCTTCAAGATGCAGTCCTCTGTAACAAAGCACTAGAAAACGATGGAATTGGATGGCATAGCTATTCATCATTAATGATGCAGAAAAATAATATCAGTGCTGAGGACTAATTGCCACTGCAGCCCACTAGAAAACACATATCCCCAAAAGTAAAAGACAAATTGAAAACTATAGGCCCTATACATACAATTCTATCAAGACAAACTACGCGAGTCCGAAAAATTACTTCACTACAAATATACAGAAGAAACATATTCTATATTTTGTATCATTGGGGTCGCTGGTTCGAATACCAAAATCTGGGGGGGCACAAACATACTTGTGCCCCCCTTGGTTTTCATCTGGGGGGCACGTGCCCCCCCGCTTCCGACGCCCGTGTTCAAGTTGCATGTGGCATTTTCACAATGTCATTTTTTATAAACAATGTTTTCTTTTTTATCATGTTAAACTTTTGGGCTTCTACAATGAAGACTGATCATTGAAGTGTGTATTCATTTACTGTATAGGGGCCTTTACAATGAAGACTGATCAATGAAGTGTGTATTCATTTACTGTATAGGGGCCTTTACAGTGAAGGCTATGAACAGTGGAGTGTTTTAATGACCAGCAGTTTATAATCCAACATTTTTTATCACAGAATTGCCATTGCTTGCTCAATGTCACACCTGCTGCTGTTGAACGACTTCGCCAGTTCCATATCTATCCCATAGTGCTTTTCTGCAGACACAAGTCTGCTAAACAATTAAGGTGAGTGATCAGTTTGTAGTTTATACTTACCCATTTTTCATTCTCCCAATGTCAGAGTTTGTTACTGTAACACCCTCTGACTGCACTGGGTGGAAATATGTGGTGAGCATTATCTTTATTGATTTTGATCGACACAAGAAGCATGTATCTGCATACGAGAGAGACAGAGAATATATCCAGTATATTTTAAAGAAGGGTGAATAAATTAGATAATCAACTATTTGACAAGAGCAAGAGTTCAGCGTCTTCTTCATCTATGACGTTCTGAGCCCACTCCGCTCCATTTAGAAACGGGGGATGCTGATTGGCCAAGAACCATGTGCACAAAAGCTTTGTGTTACGGTTTTAACCACAGTGCAATCAGAGGGTATATCTGACAGTAGGAAATATACAATCTGATGCCATGATAATGCCCTTTCTATGAAAACATTTTTCTGCTGGGCAACTTATGCTACAAGAATAAGGTGAATTTTTTTAGTAACCAATTGAATCATGCCAGTCAAAGTATTGTCTTCATTTGACAGATAGGTTTTCCTCCTTTGATATTTAATATTGTTACATTTTATGACAGATTCGACAAACATTCTTCCTTGATCCACATACATGATGTGGTAAATGACCACGGTTTATCAGAAATGACAAACTTGATTAAGATTCTGATTATATTATGTGAAAATGTAATACCAATCAATTATTCATCAAAGAGTCTGACAATAAACTCTGACTAGGAGTGTTTATTGGTACTGCACAAATACTATTCTATCAGAGTCATTGGTCGACGTGTTCTTATTTTTGTTTGTGTTTAATCCTCAGGGACATCCGAGATGTTCAGTTTCTACCAGACCGTGTCAGTAACCGGTCATCTAAAGACTTATTTGACCAGTACCAGAAAATGGAACAGGAGCACAGACATAACTTGACAGGTACGGTCAAAGTTCATGAACATCACAGGTCAAAATGTTAGGTTCAAAGGTTGATGATTCAATTGAAGGTCATGGAAATGATTAGTAAGTTCTGGAAATGTCTATTGAAAGCATGGCTTTTCAGGGGGTACAAAGGACACCCTAATAGTCTCTCCGAACTATACTTCTTTGAACCAGCGTGTAATACACTCTCCAGTACAAAGGACAGTTCGGCAAATCAATTTTCTGCAGTATAACTTAAAATTAAAAAGCCGTGTCAAGAAATGCGGCTTGTGGTTGGTAATTATTTCTTTTAACTATGTCAGAAAATGTTACGGTTGTGGTTTATTGTTTAAATGCCACCTGCAGATAAAATGATATATATACAGTGCCGACTATTTATTTAATTTTCCAAAAAATTTCTGTCAGAGGCATGGCTAAAAGATTTGCATATTTAGAAAAACAATTTTTTATCGTGAAAATATTAATATGTGTATAATAACAGCTGTCACAAAAAAATGTGTTCAGATTAAATGAAAACTGTGAAATGGATTCTGGGAATATAAATAATCAGTCATACAGGGTGTTTTTACATTTATAAAAAATATAATAGTTGTTCCATAGTAAACAGCTATACATGTGAAATGGGTTCTGGACTGAAACACATCAATTTTATTACGCGAAGTTCTTCATACCAAGTCACTATATAGCAGAAATATTGCTAAACGCGACGTTAAACCTTAATTCTCTCTCTCTCTCATTCATATCAAAGTTTGGCGAAAGCTGACGTCCCTCTAGCTCATTTGATGAGATAACAATAGTCTGACAAACCTTGTTGGCATTCAGAAAAAAAAAGCCTATTGTTAATCAAATCCACTGCCACGGCGTGTAAGGGATGACATGCCACGTTAAATAACGAACTAATGATTAACCCACATGCTTTTGGTGATCTTGTGAAAAGGATTGTTTTTCAGCTTGTAATGTACAAGTGGTGTGGATTGTAATTTAACATATTCCCAATATCTTCCAATATAGACTACTTTGAAAATCTGGAACATAAGTTTGGCTATCACTGCTCTCTTCTTTGGTTATCAGTGTTCATGATCTCGTAATCTTACTGAACTGAAGCTTTCTTTCATTGATTTCTTAAATTTTTGGTCAAAGTAAAGATATTTACTAATATAATGAAAAGGAGATGGATGCACTGAAAAAACCATGCTCGCCGAGTGTTCTTTTCTCTAAACTCAAGAATTATGTTATCTTTCAGCTATTATTCAAGGAGGAAACCTGGCAGAGATGTGCATGCAGATTAAACGTGTGATAGCGTCTGAGCAGCAAAAGTCTATCTGGGTAACCTCTGGACCATTGTGAAATGACAAAAGGTCTATGAAAGAAACTATACAGAGGGGTCTGTGAAAGAGACCATACTGATAGAAGGATCTGCCACAGACACCAAACAGACTGGTCTGTAACAGACTATATAGAAGGATCTGTGACAGAGACTATGGTAGAATTTCAAAGGAGACTTTCACAGAGGCAATCTAGAGGGCTAGGTAGTTACACAGACTATAGACGGGTCTGTATCAGAGACCATATGGACGGATCTGTAACACAGCTTTACAAGGGAATTGGTGACAGCGAAAATACAACTTTATATTTTTCAGGCCTTACACATGCTGTAAAACCTGTAACTGATATACAGCCAAAGTTGTTGATATTGAATGCTTTGGTAGGAATTCTTCATCATGCAGACTGTCGCACTCGAATTCTAGAATCTGTAAATATTTTAAATGTAAAAGATACGGAAGAATCAGTCAGATGATGCGGTGAAAAGCTGAATTTTCTGATGTAACCATATGATATGGGTTCTGTATTGTCGAAGGACACTAATTTTGTTTAAGCCATTGTTATGTAAACATTGATGGTATGTACATATATTACACTCGATAGTGTAAACCTTGACTGTGTAAACATGGTTAACACTGGTGACTTGCCAAATGCATTTTGAATGCAAACATTTCAGCTCTTCACAAAGAGTGTGAGAGACGGTTGTGCTGACATCCACCACCATCCATCCATTCATCATTCTCCAGTGATTCAAGTATTTATTGTATCAGTCCTACGATACACAGCGCAGTGCCTGTTCTCTACGTCGTCCATGTTTTCGTGTTAGTTCTCCATCCATCCAAATCAACCAAAGTGCCTTCACTACTCCGTAACATTGTACAAGTAGGTTGTTCTGAAGCTCTGTGTTTATTTGTATATAGAAAGCCTATTTTTAAGCGGCTTGCAAATTAGAGGACTTTTATTCAGCTATTTGATAGCTCATCAAAGTTTTATTTAGCTATTTAATGGCTCATTGCTTATTGTACAATGTATATGCTCAGAAATCAGAGGTGATTTTAGATTTAGAAGGAGTCTTTGTCATCATCTTTTGAACAACATTCAAGATGTTAACTTTTGACAAATCCTAGGAACTCGACATATCCAATGGTATTTCATGAACTGTCTTGTAAACTGAAACTGAAAATAACTATTTCATCTACACGAAGCCTATTATGAATGAACATATATATCAAAGCTATGTACATGCCTGATAACAACTTGTACATGCAGGTATATTTAGATCCCCGAATGATGGTCTGTAAAATGTGTTTATTGTACACGGTAAACACAAGTTTTGATTATTGACATGGTATTCAGACTCGTAGGTAAAGTTCTGAGAGCTGAAAAGCTGAGGTGGTGTTGAAGTGTACTGGTGTCCATATAGATATAGATCTCCCTTGAATTTCATCTGGGATCCCACTTCAGATACTGATTGTACCCATTTTGATGTCAGGTAAGGAGTTCATGATCTCCATCTTATCTTCAATCAGAGCTCCAAGCTCCTGTCTAGTATATTGTGTGCATGATCCAAGCCCCTGTCTAATAGATTCTGTGCATGATCAGAGCTTCTGTCTAATAGATTGTGTGCATGATCAGAGCTCCTGTCTAATAGGTTGTGTGCATGATCAGAGCTCCTGTCTAATAGATTGTGTGCATGATCAGAGCTCCTGTCTAATAGATTGTGTGCATGATCAGAGCTCCGGTCTAGTAGATTGTGTGCATGATCCAAGCTCCTGTCTAATAGATTGTGTGCATGATCAGAGCTCCTGCAAGGTTCGCACAGTCCTGGAATGTCCTTAAATGTCCTGGAAAATAAAAGTATGCTTTCCAGTACTGGAAAGTCCTGGAAAAATAGTATGTGTCCTTGAAAGTCCTGGAAAATCAATAGAATTACTGTGCTGCGAATCATCCGTCGGCAAATGCTCACTCCAACGATCGGTCATCGCTGTCGGGGGATTCCCTAGTTCACTGACGCGCCAATTCATTCATAAACATTCGTAGTAAATATAGTAAAACTTCTCGGCCAATCAAATATCGAATTGAGACATCCGTCACTGGGCTCCCATGGTGACGGATATTCACGGAAACCTCCGATCATTAATCTGAGAGAGAAATGTGGAATGACCTTATGTCACGCCTTTGTCATTTTAATTCTTCGTGGCCGAGTCATCCGGACTACCGGGACTGGCACCTCAAGGAGCCTTTGCACAGAGCGAAGTGCAAGCTTTGCCAAAACACGTTCGATGTTGGAAATATGGGGGAAAGTGCCGTGAAAAGTCGCGCGAAAGGTGCAAAGCACGAATCCTGCTATCAGCGTGAGCGAACAAATATGCGGAGTAATCGAACTATCACATCTTTCTTTGGCTCTTCCACGGCCGATTCAAGCATAATATTGTTTTAAGATTTAATTTGTACGATTATTTACCCATCCGTTGTCCTTTAGATTAGAATCTCTATCTCTGAATGAATTGTTCGTTTTAGTGACAAATATTTCAAGCCGAAAACGGAGCCATATTCCACGTGTATTTCATACTTCCTGGTGACAACAGGGGAGATAATCAAGGGTAGATAACCTCTATACATTGCGTTGAGAGCAAATACATTTGAACTTGTCCTGGAAAACAGCAATTTTGTCCTGGAAATGTCCTGGAATTTTGATCTTTCCCAGCTGTGCGAACCCTATCCTGTCTAATAGATTGTATGCATGATCAGAGCTCATGTTTAATAGATTGTTTGCATGGTCAGAGCTCCTGTCTAAAGATTGTGTGCCCTATCAGAGTTCCTGTCATATTGTGTGTCTGATCAGAGTTCCACCTGCTCAAATTTCCTGTCTAATGGACATTTGTGTTCCTGATAAGAGTTTCTGTCTAATAGATATTGTGTGCCTTATAAGAGTTCCTGTCTAATAGATATTGTGTGCCTTATAAGAGTTCCTGTCTAATAGATATTGTGTGCCTTATCAGAGTTCCTGTCTAATAGATTGTGTGCTTGTTCAGAGATTCTGTCTAATAGAGTGTGTGCTTGTTCAGTGCTCCTGTCTAATAGACTGTGCTTCATCAAAGCTCCTGTCTAATAGATTGTGTGCTTGTTCAGTGCTCCTGTCTAATAGATTGTGTGCATGATCAGTGCTCCTGTCTATTAATAGATATTGTGTGTCTGATCCAAGTTCCACCTGCTCAAATTTCCTGTCTAATGGACATTTGTGTGTCTGATGAGAGTTCTTGCCTAATATATATTGTGGACCTGTTCAGGTTCCCTGTCTAATAGATATACTATGTGCCTTATCAGAGTTTCTGTCTAATAGATATTGTGTGCCTCATCAGAGTTCCTGATTCACATTGAATTGTACCCAATTTGATGTCGTATTGGGAATATTGGTAAAATGTTTATGAAGTGTTTGAGGAGTTAATGATCTCCACCTTATTTTCACTCGCATCAAATTTCTAATAGATTGTGTGTCTGTTCAGAGTTTCTCTGAGATATTGTGTGCCTGGCCAGAGCCCATGTCTAACACATAGTGCAAGCCTTATCAGAGTACCTATGACTGTTCAGTTATTCAGTTGATTGAAGTGTACTGGTTCTGATTATAATATTGACTTCAAATATGTCCCACTTGAAATGTTGGTTGATCCTACAAGGAATCCCAATCTGCTTCTATGGATGTGCGTTATCAGAGTTCCATGGGCGTCGCCAAGATTTCTTAAGAGGGGTCATTTCCTATGCGTACTTATTAGAGAGTCCAGTAGTCTGCTGACCAATATAGGAAATCAACATACTGCTGGGCATTGAGAGGGGGTCTTTCGCACCCAATGACCTTGTGACGATGCCTCCGAGTTCTTGTCTATTGTTCCAGTTTTATCTCCTGTGTTTTGATGAAGTTAAAATACTGTCCTATATTCCTGTCCAAGTTACAAATTTACATAAAATTTTTAATGTATTTTGTACAATATTTAATGATGAGCGACTTTTATCCTTCATGTTTTAATATCTGTTTTAAGTTTCTAGCTTATAAGCCTATGGCTTATATGGCCAAATAAAACTAATTCCTAATGATGTCGGAGGTAGACCGGGAATTATTTAAATTCTTTATTCTTTCAACAGGCATATTCGACATTTACAGTTTGTGGTTATACATAGTGATTTTCACATCTATTGTTTAGCTGATTGTGAATGGTGGCTCACAGTGCGAATAATGGCTCACATTTCTCATGTTCACACAATTACATTGCATAATATGTCAAATCCTGTTACGGACTGTTTCGTTGTTTCTATTTCAAATTTCTGTCTGTTGACACAGTGATGAAACAACTGACAAGGCACAAAATAAAACATGAAACCTGTGAAGCAAGGAATTGGTGTCATTCAGTGTAAAGAGGTTGGCCACCACTTTTATACCACGATCTTACTGTACACCAGTGTGCTATTTGTACAAGTAATGTGGGAATATTTAATCCACTGTGACTGAGATTCAATTATAAGAGCTTACATCATCTTGATATTCATGCCCCCATCGGGTGACTTCATGGCTACCTTGATGGCTACTCTGGCAGTCTGACACCCTATTTTGTGAGCAGAATACTACCCTTATTGTACCAGCAGTCACTATCCTTATTGTATCAGCAGTTACTATCAGCTGAGGGCCTTGGTCTGTTTTACACATTGTAGCTGTGTTTGTTTCTTTCCACCTGTGGTTTTATTTAGTCCCCAAGACAGCAGAGGCAAAAACTGACTGGCATCCGTTTTTAAAACAATGTTCATATTCGTACTACCTGTTTTCTTTGATCATTGTTTTGAAACCCAGACATGGAGTGGTTTCTGCCTGAAATGCTTTGGTCCATACAAAATACTGAATGGGTAGAAACGAACAGTCCTACATTATCTAAAATAGACAAGGACTCTCAGCTGAACGTCCAAGCTGATGCATTAAGAGTAATATGGCCAAGAGCAGTAAAGCTAAAGATGTGAAACTTAACAGGGATGTTCCAATATGAAGTTGATGATCTGATTAATTTTTATATTTTTGTCCATCTGCCGTCCATTTCAGTCTATAGTTCCGTCTGTTCCATGTTTTGTTTTGTATGTAACAGTATTGATTGCAGAAAACCCTGTTCAAACCTATGAGACTGAACTCGGTCCAAGCATATGAGACTGAACTCTGTCCAAGCATATGAGACTGAACTCGGTCCAAGCATATGAAATTCCAAAGCCTGTCTTAGCATATTGAACTAAACCATGTCCAAGCATATGTTACTAAAGTCTGTCCGAGCATTTGAGACTGAACTCTGTCCAAGCATATCAGACTGAACTCCAGTCAAGCACTTGAGATCGAACTCTAGCCAAGCATCTGATACTGCACTTTATCCAAGCATTTGAGACTGAACTCTGTCCAAGCACTTGAGATTGAACTCGAGCCAAGCATTGGAGACTGAACTATGTCCAAGCATATAAGACTGAACTCTGTCCAAGCATATGAGACTGAACTCTGTTCAAGCATTGATTTGACACTGAACTTTGTCCAAACATATCAGACTGAAATCTGTCCAAACATTGAAGACTGAATTGTCCAAGCGTATTAGACTGAACTCTGTCCAAACACATGAGACTGAACTCTGTCCAAACATATGAGACTGAACTCTGTCCAAGTATTTGAGACTAAACTATGTTCAAACATTGGAGACTGAACTCTGTCCATTAGCATTTGAGACTGAACTCTGTCCAACAATATGAGATTGAACTCGGTGCAAACATTGGAGACTGAACTTTGTCCAAGCATATCAGACTGAACTCTGTCCAAACATTTGAGACTGAACTGTCCAAGCATATGAGAGTGAACACTGTCCAAGCATTGGAGACTGAACTTTGTCCAAGCATTACAAGATCAAACCCTGTTTAAACATGTGAGACTAAACCATGTGCAAGCATATGGGACTGGACTCTCTATCCATGCATACATATTTATGGGATTTCTCTGTCCAGGCATGTGGGAGAAAATCCTGCCCAAGCAGATGTGACTATAATGGAGTTGTTAAAGCATATGGGACTGAACTCCCTATCCATGCATACATATTTATGGGATTCAGACTGCCCAGGCATGTGGGAGAAAATCCTGCCCAAGCAGCTGTGACTATAATGGAGTTGTTGAAGCATATGGGACTAAATTCTGTCCAAGCATATAGGACTGTATTGCCTAAAGGTCCATTCTTGTAATGCGATTTCTAGTAACAACTCAGTGGGGGAATCCCCCAATTTGTATCGTGCAACTAATCACAAGAAATAGGACCTGTTCTGTTTCATACGACTTGTAGCATGCGACTAAAATCGTACGTGTGTTCTCTGATACATCTTAGCTGTCCAGGCATGTGGGAGAAAGTCCTGCCCAAGCAGATGTGACTATAATGGAGCTGTTAAAGCATATGGGACTACATTTAGTTCAAGCATATGGGACCATATTGTCTAAAGGCTCATTTTCATGATGCGTTTTGTAGTAACAACTCGACGGGGAAATCCCCGAATTTGTAGCATGCAACTAATCGCAAGAAATAGGACCTTTTCTGTTTCATACGACTTGTAGCATGCGACTAAAATCGTACAAGTGTTCTCATGATACATCTTAGCTGTCCAGGCATGTGGGAGAAAATCCTGCCAAGCAGATGTGACTATAATGGAGTTGTTAAAGCATATGGGACTACATTTAGTCCAAGCATATGGGACCATATTGTCTAAAGGCCCATTTTCTTCATGCGTTTTGTAGTAACAACTCGGCAGGGAAATCCCCCAATTTGTAACATGCAACTAATCGCAAGAAATAGGACCTGTTCTGTTTCATAGGACTTGTAGCATGCGACTAAAATCATACGAGTGTTCTCACGATACAGCTTGATTGTAGCAGCAACAAGTTGTTACTATACAAATCGCACAGTGAGAATGCGCCTTAAGACTGAACACTGTCCAAGCATATGGGACTCCATACCCACACCATGGAAATACATGCTGTTAAAGCCAGCATTTGGGACTGTATACTGTGCATGCTGGCCTATGGGACTACATGCTCTCCAAGTTAGTCCATTGGATTACAGGATATCACCGCTAACCCTTGGGACTACATTCTGTCCCAGAATAGCCCACGGGACTTTATCTGTCCTACCTATTCAGTTCATAGACCATGGGACTAAAGCTTCACCAACATGCTCTCCAAGACCATGGGACTACATGTTGTCCTAGCTAGCCCATGTGGCATGCCATTGAGCTACATGGGAGTCCCGGCTAGTTCATTAGGTACATTGGTCCATATGCTGTCTAAACCCATGGAATATATGCTGTCAAAGCCAGCCTTTGCTGTCCTAGTCCAACAGGCGAATGGGATATCTCATTATGTATCTGAAGTTACAAATTGGATTTTCCCATGGTAACCAGACTGATGATACACTGTAGATTTCTAAAAATCTGTGTTGATTTATCTTGTTTTGTTACATCGTTATATTCAAGCCTATTGTGACCATGCAATTAGTTAATACATCTTCATATACTATGTTGTTGTGTCCAAAACGTTCAATGAATACTGTAAATAGTGGTTGATTAATAGAGAAAAGTCTATTTTATATCAACAGATTTGTTGTTCTCTTAGATTGTTATGAACAATGAAGTTTTGAACGATAGTTTTATGGCGACGTCCGTGTTAGGTACCGTATATGATGTAAGGTATTTTTTTGTGGTTGTATTGTCTGACATCTTCTCTCTCTGAAGGCAAAGACTGGAACATTTTCAGAACATTTTGGGGTTGTAAATGCTTATAAAATGTGACACGCTTACTGAGCAAATTTGGCACCATATCTGTTTTTGTGTATATATTATTCATTCAAAGGTGTTTATACTTCGATCATGGTCCACATGCAGTAAACATGCTGTGTAAACTTCGATCATGGGCCCCATGCAGTAAATTGTTGCTAATTATGCATACAATATGTAAAGTATTGATAAGTGCTGTTTCGGAACTGTGTGGACTTAAATCAGTTGAGAAATTTCTCTAAATTGTGCCCTGTAGTATTGCTACCAGTAAGTGCTGTTTCTAGACTCTGGATTTGTATCTGTTGTGATAAAACACTATGAATGGCCGGTGCCCCATGCATTGTTCATTTTAACATCGGAGAAACCTTGTCATTTTGTGTCTTTAAGCACTGCTAGAACCAACAACTTTGAACATGTGAACATGACTAAATTAACTTGTTAAATTGACCACGTGATGAGTGATAAAAGTCTTACTAAACTGTTGACTGGATTGGCAAGAAATAAAAGCATTGATCACGCACACAGTTGTTTGTTTTTACACCCACAGTCTGACAGGGCATTTAACCTCTATCATTGGGAATCCCTAAGGATGTCTTATGTTTTTTCCACTTGATTCTTCTGATCACTTTTCTTATCCGTCAGAAACATCATGACTTCTAAATGCCTTTGTCAATCAACTAAAATTATGTTGTGCATATTGCTTTTGTCTAGGAGCATCCTCTTGAGCCAGTGTATCAATCGATCAGTTAGGATCGATTGATACACTGGCTTGGGTAGTTATCCATACTAGTTATGCCCCCCTCTAATTAGAGGGGGGCATATAGCGATCGCTTTGTCCGTCCGTCCGTCCGTCCATCTGTCCATCCGTCTGTCCGCTTGTCCGCGCGATATCTCGGTTAATAATTGATGGACAGGATTGAAACTTGCATGGAATGTGGCCAGTGCCTCGTAGTTGTGCATCGTAGAGTTTTTTCCGAGTTCCGGTATAATTTTCAAGAGTTATGGCCCTTTTTCTGAAATCTCTATGAATGGGATTTGTCCGGGCTGGATCTTGGTTAATATTGTATGGACAAGTACGAAATTTGTATGGTATGTGGTCAGTGCCCTGTAGTTGTGCAGCATGAAGTTTCTCCGCGTTTCACGTATATTTTCAAGAGTTATGGCCCTTCTGTTCTTGAAATCTTTGTGAATTGGGACTTTTCCGGGCTGGATCTCAGTTAATATTGTATGGACAAGTATGGAATTTGCATGATATGTGGTCAATGCCCCATAGTTGTGCACCGTGAAGTTTCTCTGCTCATGGTTATATTTTCAAGAGTTATGGCCCTTGGTTCATCAAACCTAAGTGAATGGGATATATTTATTTGTCCAGGCTGGATCTCAGTCCATTACCGATTTGGACCGGAAAAATGGCTATAAAATTGTTATTCTACATTCCAAAGCAGACCACATAGGTCCTGAAGTATGAAATTGCCCCAAAAAGGTTGAATTGAGTGCAAAATTCAAAGTTAACGATCGCTTCATAATTTCACCACAATATACTCCCAAGGAATGTAGGTTTCATAACCAGGTCACATTTTTATACGCGGACGTATTATGTGATGGCGGTTTCCGTCCGTCTGTCCGGTTCTCGTGTCCGGTCTATATCTGGGACAGTTTCCTATCTACAGTTCCAATTTTTGGTGAGTGGATACCCTATGGCGAGACGATGTGTCGCATACCAAAATGAAGGTCGAGGTCAGAGGTCAAAGGTCACTGGCTTAAAAAACAGGAAATCACTGAAGTGTTCGTGTCCGGTCTATATCTGTGAACGTTTTCTATCCACAGTTGCAATTTTTTGTGAGTGGATATGCTAGGTGGGGACGATGTGTCACGTACCAAAATTGAGGTCGAGGTCAGAGGTCAAAGGTCACTGTTGCCTAAAATCAGGAAATCATTGATCATTGACAGTTTTCTATCTACAATTCTAAGTTTTGGTGAGTGGATGCCCTAGGGGGGAACGATGTGTTGCATACCAAATGTAGGTCGAGGCCAGAGGTCAAATTCAGTGTGACTGAAAAATCAGGAAATCATTAATAATTTCTAATTTTTTGTGAGTGGATTCAGTAGGGGGAAATGAAGTGTCGCATACCAAAAAATAGGTCAAGGTCGAAGGTCAAAGGTCACTGTGACCCCAAAATCAGGAAATTATTAAAAATAAATTTTTTTTTGTGTCAGTAGATACATCAGGGGGACACGATGTCTCACCTACCAAAATGTAGGTCAAGGTCAAAGGTCAAGGTCACTGTGACCCCAAAAGCGTGAAATTGTTAAAAATCATGATTTTTTTATCCATTGAGAAATTACGGGGAGCCGTTTTGTCATGTACCAAAATTTAGATCAAGGTCACTGTGCCCCCAGAATCGAGGTCAAAGGTCAGTGTGACCTAAAAATCAGGAAATCATTAAAAAATACAAAAATTTTGTGAGTGGATTCAAATAGGGGGAAATGAAGTGTCGCATACCAAAAATTAGGTCAAGGTCAAAGGTCACTGTGACCCCAACATCAGGAAATTATTAAAAATAGCATTTTTTGTGTCAGTAGGTACATTAGGGGGACACGATGTGTCACATATCAAAATGTAGGTCAAGGTCAAAGGTCAAGAAGTACAAGCGTCTGGACCGTCATTCATAATTCAGCCGTCGTCCATTAAAGAATATCCGCGTCTATAATCCAAAGACCTATTCCATATAACAGTATTAGCACCAAATTCAAAAAGACAATCATAATATACATAAACGTAGGCTTGTTTCCTGCAAGAGAGAAGCAGTCAACAGTTTTCAATGATGCCGGCAAGATATTATGTTCCAAAAATATCAAATCCGTATCGCTGATCAGTATTCTTCATCGATAATATTTGTTGTAAAGTCGTCATCTAAAGGATGATGTATCTCGGTCACGCTTTGATTGGGACTTCATATGAGTATCATGAGGATCTTGAAGTACATGGGTTCATACGGCTCCTAGCCCCGGGTTAAGCGGAAATAGACACAAGTTACGAAACGTAACACCATAGATCTTGCACGCTACGCTCATATTTTGCTATCAGCATGCGATATGTATCGCCAAATTTGAGAAACTTGAGTGGAGGCGCTTGGTGGTGTTGCCCTGTTTTATCAGTTTCTGCAACAATGTTTTGTGACGTTGATTAAAATCGTCACATTTAACACAGGATCTAGCAAATGCTACTAGGCGTGATATGTATACGCCATATGCAAGTCCCACTGGAATATTACTGTCCAGAAAGGGATAGTTTACGATGTCGAAATTTTAATCATCTGTGACCCAAAAATCGTGACCCAAAAATCGTGACCCGAAAATCATGGTCACTGTGACCCCAAAATCGTGAACAATAATGATTTTTTGTGTCCATTGAGAAATTACGGGGAGACGGTTTGTCATATACCGAAATTTAGGTCAAGATCAATAGTCAAGGTCACTGTGACCCCAGAATCAAGAAATCTTTAAAAAAAATAATTTTTGTGTCAGTTGATACATTGAGGGAAGACGATGTGTCGTGTACCAAAATTTAGGTCAGGTCAAAGGTCAAGGTCACTGTGACCCCAAAATCAGGAAATCATCAAAAATAACTTTTTTCTCTGCCAGTAGATACATTAGAGGGACATGATGTGTTATACATACCAAAATGTGGGTCAAAGATCAAGGTCACTGTGACCTCAAAATCAAGAAATCATTAGAAGTCACATTTTCATATGCCTGTCGAAGACGAGGTCGTGTAATGCGATGTTGCGGTCGGTCCATTCATCCATTAACAGTTGTTGTCCATGTGATATCTCTAGTTTCAAGGTATGATTGGTACCAAACTTTGAGTATACCTTACTCGCATGGCAAAGAGGAGCCATACATTTTGAGATCAATTTATCAAAGGTCAAGGTCACAGTCCCCCAAAACTGAATCAAGTGTAGCTGACTATTGTGTTGGGTTGGAATATTCAGAGTTCTCTCCCCTACATGTATATGGCATTTGTCCTGTGGAGTTGTCTCCCATATTTGAAACCGCTACATTTAGTTAAAGTGTTGTGACATAAAAACCATACATTTACTAATTGCGGAGAGGGGTCCTTCATGAACTTCATACCTGTTTAGTAACTCAAGAATAAAGGTTTACTTCATCACTTTCTTTTTCCTTCATGAAAAATTATCTCGGCTGAAAGGAATCCATTTGCAGGAAAACTACTATTTTATTGTGTTTGACTATGGTCGATTTCAGTGTGGGATATGTGAGCTCTCGTTACTTGCTCCAATTGAGCAATCTCTGATTGCTTCCTTACTGTGTTCTGGATATAAATAGGTCAAGGGGATTCCTGTAATTCAAACCAATCAGTGAATGTGCTAAGCTAGCTGATTATGCCATTCCGCTGCGAGGTATAAGATGTGACGGGTTTGAAATTCATCGCAGGACAAAGTGCTTTGATGTCGGGATTAAAATCTACATCAGAAATCAAAGCAAAAACTGCAGGCTTGGAATATCGACCTGCTAATTCAAAACAACCGTGGGGGATGAAAGGTATGAGATTGTATAACAGAGGCATCGACTCAATAACTCCTTCGAATCACAGAAAAAGTCTAGGTAAACCTTCCGCGAGGGGGGAAAATATGGTCTAGGAGAAGACACTTATTATTTTCAGCTCTGTCTGAAACTGAAACTGTTTTTCTAGACTTCTCTATATGCAAAATTTCCGTTTGAACGTATGGTAAACTCCTTGTGGGAGTCGAAATATTTTGTGGTCATTGGTTCAATGTATGACCTCTATACCAATTTGCATATTTATGCCCCCCCCCTCTAATTAGAGGGGGGGGGGCATATAGCGATCGCTTTGTCCGTCCGTCCGTCTGTCCATCCGTCCGTCCGTCCGTCCGGTTGTCCATCCGTCCGTCCGTCTGTCCGTCCGAATATATTGTCCGCGCGACATCTCGGTTAATATTTGATGGGCAGGATTGAAACTTGCATGGAATGTGGCCAGTGCCTCGTAGTTGTGCATCGTAGAGTTTTTTCCGAGTTACGGTATAATTTTCAAGAGTTATGGCCCTTTTTCTGAAATCTCTGGTAATGGGACTTGTCCGGGCTGGATCTTGGTTAATATTGTATGGACAAGTACGAAATTTGCATGATATGTGGTCAGTGCCCCACAGTTGTGCAGCGGAAAGTTTCTCCCCATTTCGCTTATATTTTCAAGAGTTATGACCCTTTGTTCCTGAAATTTCCGTGAATTGAGACTTGTCCGGGCTGGATCTTGGTTAATATTGTATGGACAATTTTGAAATTTGCAGGATATGTGGTCAATGCCCTATAGTTGTGCACTGTGAAGTTTCTCCGCGTTTCGCATATATTTTCAAGAGTTATGGCCCTTTGTTCTTCAAGTCTTTGTGAATTGGGACTTGTCCGGGCTGGATCTTGGTTGATATTGTATGAACAAGTATGGAATTTGCAGGATATGTGATCAGTGCCCTGTAGTTGTGCAGTGTGAAGTTTCTCCGCGTTTCGCGCATATTTTCAAGAGTTATGGCCCTTTGTTCTTGAAATCTTTGTGAATTGGGACTTGTCTGGGCTGGATCGCGGTTAATTTTGTATGGACAAGTATGGAATTTGCATGATATGTGGTCAGTAGTTGTGCAGCGTGAAGTTTCTCTGCTTTCGGTTATATTTTCAAGAGTTATGGCCCTTCGTTCATCAAACCTAAGTGAATGGGATATATTTATTTTGTTCAGGCTGGATCTCAGTCCATAACCAATTTGGACTGGGAAAATGGCTATAAAATTATTATTCTACATTCCAAAGCAGACTACATAGGTCCTGAAGTATGAAATTGCCCCAAAAAGAGTGAATTGGGTGCAGAATTCAAAGTTCGCTGATCGCTTCATAATATACTCCCAAGGAATGTAGGTCTCATAACCAGATCACATTTTCGGATTTGGCGAAAGCCCTGGCGACCATCTTGCATCAAAACATTGTATTATTACTTGTTGGTCGATACTTGGAATATGTATTATGCGAGGCATGCCAAAAAAATGACTGAAACAGAACTTTTATAATTATCTAAATTAGGCCTCCACCGACCAATACAGAACAGAACAATGGTGGGGCAGTGTCGGATTAAAGCGGAAGGGGGGGCATACAATTGAGCAATCTCTGATTGCTTCCTTGTTGTGTCTCATTTGCATCTACTGTAAATGCCTTTTATTCGTTGGACAGTTAAATTATACAATGATTTCATGGTTGATCGGCATTGCTGAACCGCGAAGGTTTTCGATCCCACAAAGAAGGATAGAGACGGTGAAACTGAAAGATAATTCCTGTGAATCAAGTCATCCACAGTACAGCACATTCAGTGTAATGGCAAATGAATTAGTCACCTAGAGGTGCCATTTTCATTCTATCTCCAAAATTTTGTTTCCATACAACAAGATCAGAACAACTTAATAGACTATTTTTTCCAAATTTGGTTGGTGAAATAAGAAACTTTGGGGGATCAGTGGCCCCACTACATACTTTAGCTATCCCTAAGTCGAGAGTGCTGAAACTTACCACACCATATCTTTGGTTCAAGCTCTACTAGAAAATGTCAAAAATCCAAGATGGTATAGCCATGATGACATTTTCAAAAAGGGTTTTTTCGGACAATTTATTTAGATTTTTTTGTTTCTTTTTCTTTGCAAGAACTGCATGATAATTAAATTAGTAAATAATAATCTGATGTGAAATAAGATGCCCACTATTCCTCGCAGAAAGCAGGAATTTTGAAGAAAAATGATGAAAACATCACTTCTGGAACCTCACATGATGGCCATTTTGAATTTACCCTGGCTCCTCTGCTTGGGGGGGTTACGCAAATATGTCCAAAATGACACCAATATGATAAACAAGGAATTCACAGATGTCAGAAAATCCTCACAAGTTATTGTTAAAACAAAAAAAAATCTATTTACAACACTGACGTGACTGAAAAGCCCATTCACTTTGATGGGGTCATCTGAACCGGTACCGGAAACGACCTTTGGGCCCAGAAGTGACCTTTCACCCGGAAATAACCCCGCACCGGAAGTCATGTGACCGGAAGTGACCTTTGACCCGAATGTGACGTCACCGGATATGACCTCACTGTCACGTGATTCCACATGCCTGAAAATCCTAAGAAATTTCTCGGCTTAATACTACCTATGGGAAGTGACACAAAATGGATAATTACCCAACAGTACATTTCCAGTGTGAATATCCAATTAGAACCCACTGGCTCCGGAGCACACCGAGGACTTTGATGATGTTAGCATTGCGACGACTGATCCCTTTACAGCTGAACTTGTTGTTTCCACCGTAACAAGTTTTCGATGACAGGACGATCATGGCATCCCCGGTCCACTCCAGCTTGAAGAGCCCCAGGCGTTCTCTCCCCTCAGATTTCATCAGGCTCTGCCAAACCGAATTGGAGACTGCTATATGTATTCATAATCTGTGTCCATTTCTATCAACTGTCAGCCGGAGATGTCGAAAAACACACATAGGAAGTAATACAGGAATTCATGTGGAGTTTCGCCAACTGGTACACCATACACTGGTACGTCTTTGAAGATATCTTCATCCATCCCGCGATAGAGTCGGCCATTTTGCCAGTAACTTCCAGGAAAGGAGCGACTTCCAAATTTTATAGTATATATAGAAGAAAATCCTGGAGAATTTGCATCTCTTCACCCTTCTACACCTATGGAGTTCCGCATAGGTGGTATATTCTAACGCTTCTTCTTTCCAGGAATTGTAGAAGACGGCTTGAGGTGGTAGTTCATTCTCATCCAGACGATCCAGTTGAGTCATGCAGATGTTCGGAAGGCAAATTTTGCTTTCGGCACAGTCATAAGCTTTCACCCACTTATCAATTATAATTGGGCACTAAGTATAGTTCCGGATGTCCAGAAAGCGGAAGGAGATCGTGGAGAGGGTGACGTGGTTGTTCATCAGGCTTATCCATTAACATCAGATGAGTTATTGCTCATCATCGATGCTCATCCATTAACATCATTTGAGTTTTTGCTTTGAGCTGATCTGTCATCACAGCTTCCGAGCTAGCATATCTAATTCCGCTTAAGCTGGTGCTAGGGGCCGTATGGATACTTCATAGTCTTCACATGAACAGCTGCAATAAAAGCGCGGCTGAGATACTAAGGCTACGTCCGAGAATACGAATCCACCGTATTCTCGGGTCTGAATGTGAGGTGCCGAGGGAAGCTTTCCTGTAGAGTCATGGTTGCTCCTTAGTTGCCAGACGTCGTCAGTTTTGCTCATCTCTTGCATATCGCTCCAATTCATCTTCTGTATGATTCCGGCTTTTTATAACTCCGGATTTGGCATTCTTTAATCACGTAGAGATTGAAATATAAACCCGAGGACAGGTAATTGGTTTAAATTTCCAGGAAACGGAGCATGAGTTTCTGCGCTTATGGTTGTGGTAGTTTGGAACTCGATTTTAGTCCTCGGGGCTCATTGGCGGTATTCCGCTAACCCGGGGCTAGGGGCCGTATGAGCCCATGTACTTCAAGATCCTCATGGTACTCATATGAACAGTCACAATCAAAGCGTGACTGAGGTACATCATTTTTAGATGACGACTCTATAACGAATATTATGGATTAAGAATACTGATCAGCGATACGGATTTGATATTTTGGAACATCATGATGTCTTGCCGGCATCATTGAAAACTGTTGACCGCTTCTCTCTTGCAGGAAACAAGCCTATGTTTATGTATACTTTTGTCTTTTTGAATTTGGTGCTAATACTGTTATATGGAAATGGAATAGGTCTTTGGATTATGGACGCGGATATTCTCTAATGGACGACGGCTGGATTATGAATGACGGACTAGACGCTTGTAATTCTACTCCTGGGCCGATGTCAGAATATGGGGTCAAGTTTTGCCATGACATGACGGTAGGTGGCAGAGGTGAAATGCTCGACACTGACTTGACTAAGCCTCTCCAAGTAGTCCATGATGTGATTAATCAGTTCCTGCGGATCTCCGGTGCAGTACGTTTGTGTGAATACTCTCACTCAAGGGAATGTGGTACTGGGTCCATTGCACTTTTGCCTATCGTTTCCATGAGTCCAACATGGTTTCGAAATCATAACGCACCCGGTACAGAAATTAGCGTTAATCCGTACGGACGTTAGTGCCTTCATCCGCCTCTTCTTAAAAAATGATGGGTGTGTTGTGAAAGACGGTGCCGGAAAACTTTCGTTTGACGGTCGTCACAGGTCTTATTGTGACGGTGTAAGTCGGTAGAGCGTTGAAACACCCGATAACATTTGCTACAGCTGTATAGACTGGGCATATTTGTTCATGAAAAGATGTAGCAGAAATAGGTTCATCATGGTATTGTGCTGTTATATTTCATAATGATGTAATTGTCACAAAAATGAAATATGTTAAATTTGAAGAAAGTTGAAAGAAAACCCGAAACATAGATAGAATTGAAGAATACTTAAAGCTTTAATAGTTCAGGAAAGGAATTTTTAAACGCAGATCTGATATCAAGGGGTTGATCTGGGTTACGACCCGGGAGAATATCTTGGCGCCAGAAGACCTGGTATAGAGCAGAGGAGAGATAGTGATAACAGAAGAGAAGCGGATTCTTCTAAAATAAGAATAGTTAAGGAAAAAATGTTGGGTGTTCGATATTATGCAATACTGAGTTCTTTTGGAAATATTGCTCTCATAATTCGGTACTTTCATCACGAAAGTACAGATATTGATAATGGGTCGTGACACCTGGGCCACAAGAGACTGAAACTTGAACTATGGAAGGCCCAAAATTAGACAGAAACAACTTGGTGGTCTGTAAATATTGCTAAGAACGAATAGCCATATGTACAAGGATCGAATCACATAAAACAATTATATAATGGGCAGGGTTAATTCATCGGCAACCCCAGATGAGCTAACTTCCACTCAATGGCCGATCAACAATTGGCACCACGCCATGCAGGAAATTGTAAAATTGTGGAAAATTGGGATTCTAAATAACAAAATGAAGAGAAAAAAATCGGGGGACATCTGCGGAAACTCAGATAGTTGAAGTAGGATCAAAGGAGAGGAAACGGGTCAAGTGTAGTGATTGAAGAGAGCGGGGTTACACCACCGCCGCGGGCTGTGTGTGTATAGGGCGCTGGGCCTCAAAAATTCAAAATTCGGCTCTAGCTTAGAGAGTTTCTAGATAGAGTAAGTCCACTGTATATTGGGATTATATAGTTTTGGTCTTGAGTTTGAGACTCCAGGACGTACGGTATAGAGAGTCAGATAAATAGAAGAGCGGTGTGTATTTAAATGTAATAATATTTTAGCTATGTTTATTTGTCAGTTTCATTAGTCTATTTGGTTGTCAGTAAATGAAAATTATTGAAATGATAGAACGTGTTCTCTTTGAATTCCTTTCACTGTGTTTGTCCTGAGGATAGGCGTGAGTGTCGACTAAATAAATTCGGTAGCTGCCGCTTGCTCGGTTCCGGTCCGCAGGGCAAGTGAGTCGCCTCCCAGACGAATAGCTGCTCCAAGTTTCTCATGAAGAAATACAAGTTTAAAGAGATAAAAAAGAACGAGAATACAACATGGTGGAGAACCCGGGTACCATTCCGGAAATCGATGCACGAGGGTGGCTGCGAGTTGTGGGCCATCGTTGTCGTTATCATCCACGTGTTGGTCCAGACTGTAGACGAAAATGTTAACCTGGAAAGGGTTTCTGCCACATCCATTTGAGATCAGGGTACCCCAGTAATTGTCTTCCATCTATTGTGTGTGTGAGTATTGCTCCCAATGATAGTTGTGCATGGGCAGGGCCTGTGCTTGGGCAGGGCCTGGTTCAAATGGATTTGCCTAGGTAGCCAGCGGAACACACATTTCCGGTTGATGTAGGGTCCATTGCTTCCTTTCACAGAGGTGTACATGCAGCGTCGATTGTTCAATCAGCAGTAAAATGATGGTGGTACCTACGGGGTGGTTGATCTGATTCTTCACATAAAAGGTCTCGTTAGCTATCATCCCCATCTGCTACTTTAGTGTTGGGGCATTGTTGAAAGGTCCATTCTAAGGGATCCAGTGTCCTCAGTTGGTCCACGGCCATCTCCAATCCCACAAAGTTTACAATACTGGAGCAGGTCCTTCTCCCTATACCGTAGTAGGCCTATGTACCCAAACGTGATATTCATTCGAAAGACCGTAGTTTGATTGTTGAAAATGGTATCGCCGTAGTGACCCAGCCTGATGTGGCTGTCTATTTGGAAATTGTACCGGTTCTGTTCAGGACGATGGCGTTGACATTAGCGACGGTTAGTGGACCAATGCCGTTAGTATTTATCTCTCACAGCATTTTGGTAAGGCCCCCTGGGGTGGTTCGTCGGGATCCGTGCACGGTGAAGTTGCCTTCCTCGGATGGTACTGCATTACTGGTGAATATATATAGTGATCTGGATGTTGCACGTTGCACGGTGTCGTAATATATGGAAATTCATGATGTAGAATGACATGGATTCGTGAGAACTTGGTAAAAGTAAGTACCGATCTTGAAAAGCGGGCCTATTTACAGGCCTGGAGTTTCATTTCACCCCCCAATTTTCATTGGTTCACTTTTTCGACACAGTGGAATTCTATTGGTTGAAAATGTGAGCTGATTGGTAAATTCCCAGCTCGCTGATTGGTCCATTTTCTCGCTCGCTTCTACACCTATGGAGTTCCGCATAGGTGGTATATTCTAACGCTTCTTCTTTCCAGGAATTGTAGAAGACGGCTTGAGGTGGTAGTTCATTCTCGTCCAGACGATCCAGTTGAGTCATGTAGGTGTAAGGAAGGCAAATTTTGCTCTCGGCACAGTCATAAGCTTTCACCCACTTATCATAAGCTTCCACCCACTTATCAATTATAATTGGGCACTAAGTATAGTTCCGGATGTCCAGAAAGCGGAAGGAGATCTTGGAGAGGGTGACGTGGTTGTTCATCAGGCTTATCCATTAGCATCAGATGAGTTATTGCTCATCATCGATGCTCATCCATTAACATCATTTGAGTTTTTGCTTTGAGCTGATCTGTCATCACAGCTTCCGAGCTAGCATATCTAATTCCGCTTAAGCTGGTGCTAGGGGCCGTATGGATACTTCATAGTCTTCACATGAACAGCTGCAATAAAAGCGCGGCTGAGATACTAAGGCTACGTCCGAGAATACGAATCCACCGTATTCTCGGGTCTGAATGTGAGGTGCCGAGGGAAGCTTTCCTGTAGAGTCATGGTTGCTCCTTAGTTGCCAGACGTCGTCAGTTTTGCTCATCTCTTGCATATCGCTCCAATTCATCTTCTGTATGATTCCGGCTTTTTATAACTCCGGATTTGGCATTCTTTAATCACGTAGAGATTGAAATATAAACCCGAGGACATGTAATTGGTTTAAATTTCCAGGAAACGGAGCATGAGTTTCTGCGCTTATAGTTGTGGTAGTTTGGAACTCGATTTTAATCCTCGGGGCTCATTGGCGGTATTCTACTCCTGGGCCGATGTCAGAATATGGGGTCAAGTTTTGCCATGACATGACGGTAGGTGGCAGAGGTGAGATGCTCGACACTGACTTGACTAAGCCTCTTCAAGTAGTCCATGATATGATTAATCAGTTCCTGCGGATCTCCGGTGGAGTACGTTTGTGTGAATACTCTCACTCAAGGGAATGTGGCACTGGGTCCATTGCACTTTTGCCTATCGTTTCCATGAGTCCAACATGGTTTCGAAATCATAACGCGCCCGGTACAGAAATTAGCGTTAATCCGTACGGACGTTAGTGCCTTCATCCGCCTCTTCTTAAAAAATGATGGGTGTGTTGTGAAAGACGGTGCCGGAAAACTTTCGTTTGACGGTCGTCACAGGTCTTATTGTGACGGTGTAAGTCGGTAGAGCGTTGAAACACCCGATAACATTTGCTACAGCTGTATAGACTGGGCATATTTGTTCATGAAAAGATGTAGCAGAAATAGGTTCATCATGGTATCGTGCTTTTATATTTCATAATGATGTAATTGTCAAAAAATGAAATATGTTAAATTTGAAGAAAGTTGAAAGAAAACCCGAAACATAGATAGAATTGAAGAATACTTAAAGCTTTAATAGTTCCGGAAAGGAATTTTTAAACGCAGATCTGATATCAAGGGGTTGATCTGGGTTACGACCCGGGAGAATATCTTGGCGCCAGAAGACCTGGTATAGAGCAGAGGAGAGATAGTGATAACAGAAGAGAAGCGGATTCTTCTAAAATAAGAATAGTTAAGGAAAAAATGTTGGGTGTTCGATATTATGCAATACTGAGTTCTTTTGGAAATATTGCTCTCATAATTCGGTACTTTCATCACGAAAGTACAGATATTGATAATGGGTCGTGACACCTGGGCCACAAGAGACTGAAACTTGAACTATGGAAGGCCCAAAATAAGACAGAAACAACTTGATGGTCTGTAAATATTGCTAAGAACGAATAGCCATATGTACTAGGATCGAATCACATAAAACAATTATATAATGGGCAGGGTTAATTCATCGGCAACCCCAGATGAGCTAACTTCCACTCAATGGCCGATCAACAATTGGCACCACGCCATGCAGGAAATTGTAAAATTGTGGGAAATTGGGATTCTAAATAACAAAATGAAGAGAAAAAAATCGGGGGACATCTGCGGAAACTCAGATAGTTGAAGTAGGATCAAAGGAGAGGAAACGGGTCAAGTGTAGTGATTGAAGAGAGCGGGGTTACACCACCGCCGCGGGCTGTGTGTGTATAGGGCGCTGGGCCTCAAAAATTCAAAATTCGGCTCTAGCTTAGAGAGTTTCTAGACAGAGTAAGTCCACTGTATATTGGGATTATATAGTTTTGGTCTTGAGTTTGAGATTCCAGGACGTACGGTATAGAGAGTCAGATAAATAGAAGAGCGATGTGTATTTAAATGTAATAATATTTTAGCTATGTTTATTTGTCAGTTTCATTAGTCTATTTGGTTGTCAGTAAATGAAAATTATTGAAATGATAGAACGTGTTCTCTTTGAATTCCTTTCACTGTGTTTGTCCTGAGGATAGGCGTGAGTGTCGACTAAATAAATTCGGTAGCTGCCGCTTGCTCGGTTCCGGTCCGCAGGGCAAGTGAGTCGCCTCCCAGACGAATAGCTGCTCCAAGTTTCTCATGAAGAAATACAAGTTTAAAGAGATAAAAAAGAACGAGAATACAACATGGTGGAGAACCCGGGTACCATTCCGGAAATCGATGCCCGAGGGTGGCTGCGAGTTGTAGGCCATCGTTGTCGTTATCCTCCACGTGTTGGTCCAGACTGTAGACGAAAATGTTAACCTGGAAAGGGTTTCTGCCACATCCATTTGAGATCAGGGTACCCCAGTAATTGTCTTCCATCTATTGTGTGTGTGAGTATTGCTCCCAATGATAGTTGTGCATGGGCAGGGCCTGTGCTTGGGCAGGGCCTGGTTCAAATGGATTTGCCTAGATAGCCAGCGGAACACGCATTTCCGGTTGATGTAGGGTCCATTGCTTCCTTTCACAGAGGTGTACATGCAGCGTCGATTGTTCAATCAGCGGTAAAATGATGGTGGTACCTACGGGGTGGTTGATCTGATTCTTCACATAAAAGGTCTCGTTAGCTATCATCCCCATCTGCTACTTTAGTGTTGGGGCATTGTTGAAAGGTCCATTCTAAGGGATCCAGTGTCCTCAGTTGGTCCACGGCCATCTCCAATCCCACAAAGTTT
>JAVTVY010002433.1:0-32648 GCA_036873755.1 Hanleya hanleyi
TCTGAAAACTGTAGTCGAAACTGGAAAAAAAAAATTCACAGTGGAGTCCGAAACAAAACAGCCGTATTATGCGAGACTTGTAATGAGATTTGAACGCATCTAGGAGGTGAACACATTCATTGTTCCCAGCGTTAATCGAGAACGTTACTCCATGGTAGTAACAACCCCGACAATCAACACAAAGAAACTTCCACGTGAAGTAGGAGGATCTTCAATAAAATTTAAAATTCCCCGAAGAGAGCCAATACATTTTGATGTCTCTCGCCGGTAGATGAACAATAAGGTCACAAATCTCACAAATTAACTTGACCAACCAAAACAATGTTCAATCTAGACTCGCCCCCTTATTAGAGGTCCAAACTGGACATAAAAACTCAAATGGAATAGATATAAATTATCATCCGGTTTTTTAAAAAGACAAGTCCAGCTTAGTCTCCGTGGCGCAGTCGGTCAGCGCGCCCGGTTGTCTTTACCTAAAAAAGATAAAGATGAAATAAATGCAGTAGAGCAAAGGATGTTTTGGACGAGGCTATCGAGGAGAAACAAACATTGCCAAGGCAGTCTGTGGATCTTCTTACCAGGCTGTAACCGGTAAACATCAGGGTTTCATACACGTCGTGTTTTGACACCGGTATTCGGTGTCAAAACTCCCGTAAAAACTCAATTTTGCCACCAAAAAACTGAAGTCTGAGTGTTTTAGAAGGGAAAAACTGAAATTTTGGAAAAAAACTGAAGTCTCCAAAGGCCAATACTTCGTAATTTCGTAATTTATAATCGAAAGATATTGCGGACAAACAATCGGGAAATGGGGAATACCAGAAAAATAGGTCGACATCTTCGGTCATTTCCGTGTGATTCGGTACCGCTCAGTTAAACTTTGGTTGGCCGACCGCTAATTATTTATGCCCGTTTCCCGAACTGTTATCGGGGTCATGCCGTCGGTAACCCTAAAGCCTGTATTCATACTAAATGTATGTGGGGGTTTCCGAATTGCGTTGTGTGGCGGAAAAAAAATTGCTGGGAAAGTTTGACACGTGGGAATGAATAAGCCCCCAAAGACGTCTAACTCTCCTTGGAATGGACTGGTAAATATCTCACCATCGCTGAATAGTATTTATCATAAAGGAGACGATGTAATCTTCGCATAGGGCATTTGTTTTCACTCAAAGCTGAACGATCTTGTCGTGTTGTTGTTGTAAAGAAACTGGCATGTCGTTTGCATGTACGCATTGTACGATGTTGAAACTGAAACCAAAGTTTGATTGTACCGTAGTTAATAACGTTTGAATGGATAATTCAAAGACAGCGAACTGATTTAGCCACAATATAAACCTGACTAGATCATTCTGTGATTTGAAGATACATAAAGAAGACTTGAATTTTTTTTATACTGTCAAAACTTTTTTTAAATTTAATGAGATGGTGCAAACATGGAGGTAAAATCGGATCCGATTATTACCTCCATGGTGCAAACAAACCAAAACAACTGAAGTTGATTTTTAAAATTACTAGACTAGGCATCCATTTTCTGGCATTGAATTTAACTGATCTGTCTATTATCCTGAAACAAGTGTCCCACATTAGGGCAGCACAGAAACATTTCAAATGCCTGCCCCATCAACAAAAGTCTGGCGTACTGCATTTACATGATTTAGGTCAAACGTTATTGGCAAATTCATTCTTCCAATAAGGGTGGTCAAGTCAAACTGTTTGGCACTTAATTGCAGCCTTCAATAACCAAACATGGTAAACTTATGTATCTCTCTAGAGTCCGCATGATCCTATCGAAAGTGAGCCAGCTGCCTTCGCGCAATAGTTTACAAAATTGTGTGCCTTTTCAAACAGAATTCTCTCTTCATTTCATTTTTATGAGTTTATGGTCGCCAAGGACTAGCTGCAGTTGCTTGTCTTCAATCGTGTAATTTTTTTTTGCATTGTCTTTTCATCTCTCTTTTTTTTAATTTCTCTTTTGAATTTAACCCTGGAGTTGTACTGGACTTTTAATTTTAGTCTGAATATTTGACAAATTTCACATCAAATCTTTTGAAAAAGTTGAAATTTCCACGCAAAAATTATAATGTAAGATTTTGAAAGGGAAGTCTGGTCCAGATCCAAGTGGTTTTTAATCAGCGTAGCTGGAACGTTTCAAAACTTGCATACTTAAATTGGACATCATTTGCAAGCCAGGAACTGATACATCGATTTCATTCAAAATTACTAAGTTTGTAATTTTAAAAATTAATTTGAATTGCCTTGTGTAATCTTGTCTTGTTGACATCCACAATGTGACATAATGTGCTGAAAATAGATGGTATCTTAGACCTTGGTAAATTAAGAACATAAAACTGAAGATGTTAAATTATCTGTTTGTTGCCTTATTTTCACAATTCAAATACATAGCGGTATTGACAGGCTCCATTGATGGTCGTATGAAAATTTGTTATATACATTACTCATGGCGGTTGCAAAATTAGAAATAAACTCAATAGAAGTCTGTCGGCCGGCGACAAAAACGTAAAAATACTCAATTCAGGTGAAAAAAATATTGAAGTTTCAGTATCCGGTGGCAAAAATTTGGACTTCTATGAAACCCTGAAACATACACGGAACTTACAAAGAACAAGAAGACCGCCTGATGGAACAGACTTATGCTGTCCCAGGCCGATGATTGAGAAACTTCAGGCCTGATCCCGCCCGACCACTGACAGGGTAATGATCAATAAATACCCCACGTGCTGTCGAACGAGAGCAATTCTAAGATTTCTCCAACACCCGTCTATCGACTTCCGATAGATCAGGGTCCTGAAGTAAATAGGACCTACGGGCTTGTGCATAATTTTTCCAAGCATCATTATCCCAAGACACACATTCATTACACGTGTTATTTCGATAGCAAATTTTGTCTTACAAACGAAACAACGCGTGTGGGCATCTAAGCGTGTCGAAACTCAACCACACGAATGGCACGAATTTGAAGGAATGGGAACAGAATACTCAGACATTATTCAAGAAAGAAAATGTTTCAAATATAAACAAATCTTTGAACAACAACAACTAGTCTTTGAACAACAACGACTAGCACTGTATTGCAAACTCCCTGACGTGCACCACTGGAGGTACAAACGAGAAAAGAGGAAGAGTATTCTGGGAGCTGGCTTATATATCCAGGCTGAGCTGGGAGAGCTCCCCTAAAGGGAGACTACTCCTCTGGGGGATAACTCCTCAGGGGAGTTAACTTTTGGTTTAAACTTTCGTTTAACGTTTGTATTGTGTATCTCTGGCAGAGATTAAGGCATAAATCAAAGCAGGCGTAGGTTTGGGACATAAATTAATCGTTTTTCTGTTTACAAATTTAGTTGGGACCATATTTAGTGAGTTGCTAGCAGATGATGGACATGGAAAATATATATTATATTTTCATCCACTTGTCACGTCGCAAGTCCGGTAAGTTTTGGTCGGCACCAGGCAAACCCTGGAGGCCCAGTGGGGGTTTCAGCCATTGTGTTCCTCGAAGGTCTCAAATTGGCTCCAAACTTTGTCAAAAAACACTAACCTCACTACGGTGGTCTAATGGTTAGAGCGTCGGCTTCGTAAGCAGTAGGTACTGGTTTCAATCCCAGACCGGGTCCGTGGACTGATCCAACGAGTCATACCAAAGACTTGAAAAATGGAACTTGTTGCTTCCTCGCTTACGCTCAGAATTAAGAGGATAGAACAAGGACTGGTTTGCTCGGTGTCTGTATAATGTGACTGAGTGGGGTTTCAGGTCTGCCTACGACATGATATTTCAGTGGGACAGCACTATAAACAAGAGCCCAAGGGGCTTCAATATACGCCTGTATATTGATTTTGGGGTCACAGTGACCTTGACCTTTGACCCACATTTTGGTATGTAACACATCATGTCCCTCCAATGTATCTACTGGCAGAAAAAAAAGTTATTTTTAATGATTTCCTGATTTTGGGGTCACAGTGACCTTGACCTTTGACCTAAATTTTGGTACACGACACATCATCTTCCCTCAATGGCCACAACAAAAATCATGATTTTCATGTAGGCCTTGACCTACATTTTTGTATGCGACACATCATGTCCCCCTAATGTATCTACGGACACAAAAAAGTGATTTTTAAAGATTTCTTCATTCTGGAGTCACAGTGACCTTGACTATTGACCTTGACCTAAATTTTGGTACATGATAAACCGTCTCCCTGTAATTTCTCAATGGACACAAAAAATCATGATTTTTAACAATTTCACGATTTTGGGGTCAGTGACCTTGACCTTTGACCTTGACTTACATTTGATATGTGACACATGTCCCCCTAATGTATCTACTGAAACAAAAAAAAATTTATTTTTAATAATATCCTGATTTGGGGAATCACAGTGACCTTTGACCTTGACCTAATTTTTGGTTTGTGACACTTCATTTCTCCTATTGAATCCACTCATAAGAAATTAGTAATTTTTAATGATTTCCTGATTTTTATGTCATATTGACCTTTGACCTTGATTCCGGGGTCACAGTGACCTTGACTATTGACCTGGATCTAAATTTTGTTACATGAGAAAACGACTCCCCATAATTTCTCAATGAACTAAAGAAATCAAGATTTTTAACAATTTCATGATTTGCCAGGTCACAGTGACCTTGATCTTTGACCTTGACCTACATTTTGGTAGGTGGCACATTGTGTCCCCCTAATGTATCTACCAACACAAAAAAAAAATATTTTTAATAATTTCCTGATTTTGGGGTCACAGTGACCTTTGAGCTTCAACCTTGACCTAGTTTTTGATATGCGACACTTCATTTCCCCCTATTGAATCCACTCACAAAAAATTAGAAAATTTTAATGATTTCCTGATTTTTCAGTCACCGTGACCTTTGACCTCTGACCTCGACCTACATTTGATATGCAACACATCGTTCCCCCCTAGGGCTTCCACTCACCAAAAATTAGAACTGTAGATAGAAAACTGTCAATGATTTCCTGATTTTAGGCAACAGTGACCTTTGACCTCTGACTTCGACCTCAATTTTGGTACGCGACACATCGTCTCCACCTAGCGTATCCACTCACAAAAAATGACAACTGTGGATAGAAAACGTTCACAGATATAGACCGGACACGAACACTTCAGTGATTTCCTGTTTTTTAGGCCAGTGACCTTTGACCTCTGACCTTGACCTCCACTTTGGTACGCGACACATCGTCTCCTCGTAGGGTATCCACTCACCAAAAACGGGAACGGTAGATAGAAAACTGTCCCAGATATAGACCGGACACAAGGGACGGATGGACGGACGGACAGACGGACACACGGACGGAAACCGCCATCACATAATACGTCCGCCTTTTGGCGGGCGTATAAAAATGGCAGCATTAGAACTGCTCTGTTACAAGTGGTCTGGGGCATTGTCAAAATGTCTAGCGATATTCTTGCATTAATTTTCAATTACCTGATACACTAATAAATTATAATAAATAATGATACACAACATTGAAATTGGCAATAGTCGACACAATAAGGCCCCTGTGGGTTGAGAGTTCGTTTCTCATGACCCACCTGCATGTTTTTTTTGTGGCCAAATAATTATGCATTATTTTTAATTATTGGCGTCTGTGGATGCACAGAGCTTTCTAACGGCTGTCCAGAAGGGCTGTCCCAAAACAATCCAATCAGAAATCGCGGATAAACGGGAATCCTCTCATGACGTCATCAGTTAGTGGATCGCATGGGTGTTCTGCATAGTTTCAAACAAATAATGAGATTAAATACCACGAATCGCAACTTTCATCCTAGCAATTGTAATTTTCAGGGGGGTTTTTCCATATGCTACGTTGTAGGCAATGTTGTTGTTGTTGTTCACAACTGGCAATCAATTTCACAGATTAATTTCTCGAGAATACTGGCTGGGTTGACCATAATTATCCTTGATTGGTATATATTTTATTTGAGGTACTTAAATCAAATAACACAGGAAGCTATAATAATGTTTACCCACCAATGTTAGTTGACTGATTACTGCGCTGCTTGGTTTTCCATACTTGAAAACGAATGTTCGAATACTATTCGAATAGTACCGCTGAAGCTTCGAATGCCAAAATTTTACATTTGTTTCAGTTCTATACTTACTAGTTCAACAAGCTAAACCCTACTGACATTTAATTTGTAATATTGACAACGTAGAGGTTACCCGTTGAACCAAAAATTCCTATCACAAAAATGTTGGTCCCCCATCCTGGATCAAATCGAGAGGATTTCTGCTTCGAAAAGTCAATGTGTTCTACTGATCAGAATCAGAATAATGCGTGAGTGTTAAAGATGGCAGTGGATTTCATTTTTGAAAGGTCGAGCTCGATAATTTGTTTTTCTTTTGTCGTTTATGGAAATGAAGGAGTTGGACAGAGAAAACAAATGGCCAGCTAAGTTTGGCAAATATGTATTCTATCAAAACTAGAGAAAATCGGTAGATAACATTGAATTTTCAAAGCAGAAATCCTCGAGATGTGATCCATCGGGCTGCCAAAATTCTTGCGATGGGAATTTTAGTTCAACAGCTAAACCCTACGTTGTCAATATCACAAAATTAAATGTCAGTGGGATTTAGCTTGTTGAACTAAAAGCTTACAAAAGTTACCAGATGGAGGAACGGACAAAACTCTATCACAATATACGAGCTCATCTCACGGCAGAAGTATAACAAGAAAATTCATTCAACAGATGACGTATGAAAACATGAACATATCTAGCGAGTCCATTTCATTGGACACCAATGGAACATCTTCTCATCGAATGAGTGAAACTCGAATGTAGTCCATTAAAAATAGCCCATTGGGCTTCAATACCCCTCGGCTATCAGTTATTGTTTATATCCAACAATCATGCATTGTATAATATCATCAGTGTATTTTTAGAACTAGATTAACAAAAATGTGATCTAGTAGGGTTGGCTATAGTTCAGCTTTTGCCAAGGCCTGAGGTTCTGATAGAGCATGACTGAATTCTTAACTTTAAATATACTCTTCTAAAAATATCATCTTCAAAAATTTTCAAGTCAATTCTAACTTAATTGCACAGGGAACATGAATTTGGATATCTTAGACTCAACATATAGAATTTGACCTTTTAAAAAATAGGTCAAGGTCAGTGATATTCTTCAACAGACTTCAGGTCCAGCCATAAGTGGTATAAATTTGGACAATGCAGATTATGATATAATCTTCCATGGAATATTGTACAAAATAGAATCTGACCTGGATAAAATAGGTCAAGGTCAGTCATCTTCAGCACACCTTTGGAACAACACCAGATGTACACATAGTATCAATTTGAAAAGCCTAGCTTTAGTTCTTCATGTTATATCATAATAAACATTATATGACGTTTAAGGCCATCCACAATAATATTTCTGTTTCCAGTAACCCTACCTACCCATATATTTTGCAGTCAAAAAAAAAAGTTTGGGTAGACAATTTTTATTATTTCTATGTTTTTCAGCAGTACTCAATGAAACACTAATTAATACAAAAAGGTCAAAAATCTGCTTAAAAAAAAATAAAAGATTTTTTTTTTTAAATTCCTGCCTTCCTACCTACCCAAATTTTCTAAAGTTGGTTACTGGAAACAAAAATATTGTTGTGGATGGCCTAAAAAATAGGTCAAGGTCAGTCAACTGGGATAGGCTTCTAGTCAATCACAAAGTTGTACACATAATATGAATTTGGAGACCATAGATTTAATCCTTCAAAAAATATAGCAAATACTAAAATTTGACCTTGATAAAATAGGTCAAGGTCAAGGTCAGTCATCTTCAGTACACCTTTGGACCTTTGCCAGATGTATACATAATATTAATTTGGAAAGCATAGATATATTTCTTCATGTTAGACCATAATAAACAGTATGACCTTGAAAAAATAAGTGAAGGTCAGTCAACTGGGATAGTCTTCTTGTCAATCACCAGTTGCATAAGTAATATGAATTTGGAGACCCCAGCTTCAATCCTTCAAAAACTATAGCAAATACTAAAATTTGACCTTGATAAAATAGGTCGAGGTCAGTCATCTTCAATACACCTCTGGACCTTCACCAGATGTAAACATAGTATTAATTTGGAAAGCCTAGCTTTATTTCTTCATGTTATATCATAATAAACAGTAAATGACCTTTACAAAATAGGCCACGGTCAGTCAACTGGGATGGGCTTCTAGTCAATCACGAGTTGCACACATAATATGAATTTGGAGACCCTAGCTTTAATCCTTAAAAAAAAATTAGCAAATATTAAAATTTGACCTTGATAAAATAGGTCAAGGTCAGTCATCTTCAGTACACATCTGGATCTTCGCCAGATGTATAGATAGTATTAATTTGAAAAGCCTAGATATATTCCTTGATGTCCGACCATAACAAACACTATATGATCTTGAAAACTAGGTCAAGGTCAGTCAACTGGGATACACTTCTAGTCAATCACCAGTTGCATAAGTAATAAGAACTTGGAGACCCTAGCTCTTCAATCCTTCGAAAAATATAGCAAATACTATAATTTGACTTTGATAAAACAGGTCAAGGTCAGTCATCTTCAATATACCGCTGGACCTTTGCCAGATGTATACACAGTATTAATTTGGAAAGCCTAGTTTTATTTCTTCATGTTATATCATAATAAACAGTATATGACCTATAAAAAATAGGTCAAGGTCAGTAAACTTGGATAGGCTTCTAGTCAATCATGAGTTGCATATATAATATGAATTTGGAGACCCTAGCTATGATCCTTCAAAAACTATAGCAAATACTAGAATTTGACCTTGATAAAATAGGTCAAGTTCAGTCATATTTAATAGGCTTCTGACCCTTCACCCGGTACATATGTGGTATGAATTCACAATGCCTGGCTATAATTCTTCTTGAGATATTGTGTTCACAAGAAAGATGAACAGACGGACAGATGGACGGATAGACGAACAGACGACGCTGACGACAATACCCTTCAGGTAAAAATTTGCCCGAGGGGTAAAAAATGGAAAGACTAATTCATGACTATGAAAATACTGTTTAAGAAATATCTATAATTTTTGAGCGAGTGAATGAAATACTGGTAGCCCTAAAAAATTACATCAATATGTTTTGATGGTTTTCATTTCTCCCTGTCTTGCAATCTCATTGAAGTGCATTGTCAACAAAAGTCGATAGCAGCATGCCTAATCTCAATATGTTCAGTATAACAAGACAATGTGACCGAAGAGAACTAAGTTTACAGGGCAAGGATGTGGCAGGATTGTACTATCAGTCATCATCCCTCCGCAGTATATTCGACTGTTTCGAACGTCCAAGGAAATATTGATAATGAAATCCTCTTCCCTCAGAAAAATTAAACAGTTTTCAGAATTGCAGAAAGGCTTCAATTTTATGAACAAATCTACTGACATTTGAATCAACGAAAATACGGAATAAAGGCAATGATTTTGCAGATGGGTGATTCTGCAAAAAACAACAGCCGAGAAAACTTTCGCACATCCAGGAGCCTGGACTTCGCTCGACTATTTTATTGACAAAATTGTGACAGTGATTTTATTGATGATTATCAAGACCTGGTCCTTAAAACAAATTTATTTACAGCAGATTACACTCTCAATCATGTGAGTAAATGTAACCGAAATGTACGAAGCCTACACGCTAAATTCATATATTAGTTTTCACTTACTAGAGCCCAATCCAATTCCATGCAATTTTCCGGCAATTGTACCAAATTTTCTGTACTCAAAAATGGCAGTATTCAGGGAGCAGACATCCCCCAGAATACATTGCATTAGACAGGATCCAGTCAAGTTCACAAAGAGAAAAATGTACTATTGTAGTTGCTTCGATACATATCCCCTCTGAAAACAAACGCAGACTTCACGGGCAAAAACGCGACTGCGAGAGTGTTTAAAATTGGGGTCTTCATAACTAACCCCAGAACCGGAACCTGTCTAGCGAGAGCAGAACGAGGTTTGTCAACTTTGCCATCAGGAGTCGCTTTCCGCTGGTAAATGGCCCCTCCAACGAACCCCTGGGACCACGGTCACTGAAAGTGTGTCCCATACTACATTGAAAAAATTCATTCACGTGTCCTCTTCTGGTTCCATTGGAACATATCCAATTCCTTATGAAACCTCGGTCATGAGTCATCTCCATGGCCAGCGTCATAACGTGAGAATGGAAAATATTTCGCAAGAATGCACAAAAGAGTTCTGGTAGGTACGTCATCTCACACACGCTCGTAACATCCAGGATGTCAGGATGTCCACATGATCTGCACAGAAACGCCCTCGTTATGTTCTGAATTCTAGGGTTTTGTGAGCTATCAGCTCAGTTCAGTTCAGTAGGTAAATCTCTCCTCTATATAGGAGCACCTCCGTAGGAGTACATATTAATATACAATTAATTGGAACCACTCAACATTTATAGCTCAACTATCGTGCTGTGAAGTGAACATTTATACAATTCTACAATTGGACAAACTACTATACTGAAAGTCCTGTGATAGTCTAACCATGTGAGCTTCCTAGCGGTGTATGTGATGTACTAAGTACTGTGAGTGGATTTATACAGCGGTCACTGAAAGACACCCAGGTACTTTATTCCCCAAGTGCCTCCACTGGCGAAGGTCTAGCGTAGCAACTAGCTCCACCATCAGTCCATATTACCCTGGACACCAAATCAGTCCAGCGCCTTGTGAATAGGCAAGTATATATCTAAGCGGTCACTGGCGAGGCGTGAACCCACGCCAGCTGTAGCACTCCGGGTCAGAGTCAAACACTCTAACTACTTCGGCCACGACACGCTCACATCATGCAATGACCGATCGTACGGCTGAACGCCGTCCCAGATCCTAGTAGGGAGGACTGGACCAAATGGCTCTGGTTTCGAGATTGGAGATTTCTAACTCCTGCTCCCCGAATATAATAGTTCAATCATGACCGTCGCTCGCATGGGCTTACTCCGTTCAACTCCGCCCATTAGCTAACAACGGTGCAGATTCCCCACATATTTTATGGGGGCGCTGTGGACTCGATTTTCTCGGAGTTCGTCCGGCTTTTAGCTCTGCTGTGGCTAGATAAACATCTTACAAATATTCTACGACATTAACTTCAGAAAATCTTTGCGAAATAAAGACAAATCTTACCTTAGACGACCAACATCAGTGAAATCCAAACGACGGTAGACTGCGCGCGCGAAAAACGTTCCAAATTTATGCTCGGTTACATGTTTTCAAAAAGTGGTATCGTGCACGGAAACGGACTGAATTGAATCCGCTCAAAAGCATGCATTCCAGGAACAAGAAACCGCGATGGAAATAAAAGCAAATTCTACGAATTGAGATCACATAAAATATCACTTGCTTTGATTCCAGAATATTTCCCTCCTTAATATATGAAAATGTGTACAGTTCAGTATGTGAATAAATGTTTAAATGGTATAATGTTGTTAAATCTGTCAATGCAGCGTTTGCTCAGTAACGCCACTACTTTTTTTGGTGAGAGAGTGGGAAGAGAACTATATATATATTTCTATCTATATTTCCATCGCGATTTCTTGTTCCTGGAATGCATGCTTTTGAGCAGATTCAATTCAGTCCGTTTCCGTGCACGATATCACTTTTTGAAAACCTGTAACCGCGCGTAAAATTGGAACGTTTCTTGCACGCGCAGTCGACCATCGTTTGGATTTCACTGATGTTGGTCGTCTAAGGTAAGATTTGTCTTTATTTCGCAAAGATTTTCTGAAGTTAATGTCGTAGAATATTTGTAAGATGTTTATCTAGCCACAGCAGAGCTAAAAGCCGGACGAACTCCGAGAAAATCGAGTCCACAGCGCCCCCATAAAATATGTGGGGAATCTGCACCGTTGTTAGCTAATGGGTGGAGTTGAACGGAGTAAGCCCATGCGAGCGACGTTCATGATTGAACTACGAATATAAGAGCTAAAGAGAATATTTTCTTTATGAAGTAACTTACAGTTTATCTTCTGAAGTTAATTATCGCTCTTATGAAAAGAATTACTAATTCCAATGTGTTCTCTTTACTGGTTGTTGTTGCTCATCGAATTTCAAAGATTATATAATATATCATTGTAGGGCGATGTATGGACCAGATTTCGATACTGCACTACATAGATTGTTTCTTACCCTGTTCAAATAATTTTCAATCTAATTTAGGCATATCATTTCCAAGATATTCGCTTTAGCATTAAGATTTTGGTGCCATTGGCCTGCTGTGTTTCCTCAGTGTACAGTGAAAGATGACAACCCGAAGGTCATCTTCAACCTTTCTCTCGTCTCCACAGAAAATAAATGCCCGATCTAGCTGTCCGTGCTGGGCGCTACGCCACGAGCGATTGGCTGGTCCTAAACGATTAATTCCGCGCCAGCCAATTAGATTTCTCATTGTAGAATCATTTGACATAAGACTGATAATGCGCAAGACAGGAAGCAGTGCATGTTAACCCGGAGCACATGTTATTTCATTTTCACTTTCTAATGCCAAGTGACGCTTGGCCTTGGGCGCACCATTTCCAGATTTGCAAAACGTTTACTTTAAAGTTTAGTTATCGGATTTGTACATCGTTTTGATAACATTAATTAAGCGGTGGTGGGACTCGGAATTTATCACTTGAGTAGTGCTGATTGATTGAATAATGACCTCACTAGAGCTGAGACTTTGTCTGAGTGATGGCAGTAAAAAAGTGTTTTCATATCCAACCACAGACAAAACTAACAATGGTGAACAGACAGACTTGAAAACTCTTCATAGAAATGTTTTGAACTTACAATCTGAGGTAAACCAAGTATTAACATTGGTGGTTGAGAAGGAAAAATCAAATAAGTCAGATATTCCCGACACTGGAAAGGGAGGAGACAAAGGTAATTTTGAAGTTTAGTAGATGAAGTAAACTCATTTGCTAAATAAAAATAATGTATTCAGAGTGTGGTACTTGCAGAAATGTAACTTTCCTGATGAAGCCAAAGGGCATGCACCCACTGACTTTGTCAAGAGAGTTGCATGCATTTCCCTTACCAAAATGAAAATGTTGCGGTAATATTGCGGCATATTATGGCAATATTGCCGCAACATAATTTTGTTGCCAGAGCTGGGAGAAACAGGGTTTGATATTGTCACCTCTAGCAGCAACAAGTTTTGGTGACATTGTGGCAACAATTCAATCTTTAGAATATTGCCACAACCCTTTCTTGTGGTGACAATTTCTGGCGATATTCTCAAACTATATCGATTTGGCTGATTTCCAGTATTTGAACAAACAATTATCTTGACAATTTGACACCAATAAATTAAACTTAGAATGGGAGCTAACATACACTGATACATATACGTAAACATAACAATTACTCATTACATGTTATTATATAATTTACAGATCGACTATTGTTAGTCTGTGATAGAATTTATAGTGCACCCGTCACCTGAGTAGCCAGCATTCCAGTGATTCCAAGGATTAACAATTAAATATTTATTTACAATACTAAAATCATATACAAATTAAGTAAGGTTAATACAACAAACAAATGTCAAATGTAGTCTTACTGTTCAATGCTATACCGGTGTATACTTCACAGTCCGTGTTGACGTACACAAATCTCTTCACAGTCCGTGCCGATGTGCACAAATCACTTTTCTGTATTTTGGTAGTCCAACACTGCTCAGTTGTTTTGAGTCCCAGTAAATGTTCAATTTCCAACAGTTCAATCACATAGATTACACAGCAGCCAAAAGTCAATTCACAGGAGTATACAATCCAGCAGTCCACAGCAAAGGTAACACAGTATAATGCACCCACATAAAGCCGAATTCCCTTCCGAATAACTGAGTGTTAAGCTATTATACTTTATGCGGCATTCCAGTACATTCTACCAAATCAAGAAGCCTCTCGAATATGCATAACATCATCATCTGGCCTAGATACAATTTATAATAATCTTCTAGAAAGGTCGAAGTGATTAACCCATGTAAACAAGCTTGCGTCATATATTCTGTCTAATAAAAGACTACAATACCATGACAACTGCAATATTCCCAGAAGTTTTTGTTCTTGCAATATTCTGGTAATATTGCTGCAACAAGGTCCACAGTGTTGCCGGAAGTTTTCTTTCTGGTAATATTGCCGCAACATGGTCCCTTGGCTATCCGACTGTGTTGGCGGAAGTTTTCTTTTTTGCAATATTGCGGTAATATTACCACAATATTGCCACAACCATGGTCGCTTCTCATATTCAAATTAGGTTGCGGCAATATTGCTACAACTAGTTGCCAGAAGCCTTATATTTTGGTAAGGGTTCTGAAATTCTTGAGATGTATTTGCCAACACTGGTCCGCATGCCACCATATACCAGTACTCAAATTAATGCATATATCATGTGGGCTTACATACAATGTAGGCTGATATTTATAAATATCATTCAATAAATATCAGAATTAAAAAATGTCTTGTAGAGGCTGCTTGTCGGTCTTACATTGGGTGATATATTTGGTTCATATCTTTTTGCCTCTTGAAGGTCATGATCATCCCTAACCATTTCATTAAAAAACTAGTACTGGTGATCTGTTAATAACCATATATGAAATATAGTTGGTTATCATATACAAAAATAACACTCATATTGTGCTGAATGCAAATGTGATACCTCTTTATTCAAACGGTGTACATTTACGAGTATAATTACAGAAACAAAGCTACTAGGCAATGTCAGCAGAAGTCAATGAAGACAAAATAGGGACACTGTTGAAATACAGTCTTAAAAATACCATAAAGTCCCTGTTACAGTATTTTATTCATTTTGTTTTCTTCATATTTTTATCATAATTCTCACAATCAAGCATGTGAAGAGGATTTTGTGTCAGTCTGTCATGGAGGATTCTAAAATAGTGCAGGGTTTGTCTAAGGCAGGTTACCTGAAATTAAATTGCACTGATTGAGGAAATCACTGGACAGAACAAGTTTTATCATGTGTACCAGTTTGGTGTTTCTTTTCAATCTACCACTGCCCATTGTCACTTGTGTGGCTCACCAAGTGCTTGGTCTTGCATGAAGCTGTTACTTGACACATATCTGCTAATTGCTCTACAATATAGGTGGGATCCTATCTTAGATGGTTGTAATTTTCACTTGAAATTGAATGTTACAGTATTTATTGAAACTAGGGAGATCGCGTGCCCTTTCTATACTACTCATCGTGCACTACTCATCGCGCATGCGCAGTTGACCCATTCAACTGTAGGGTGCAGGCCTGGCCCATGGAATCTGAGGTAGTGAAATCCCTAGATCTCTCGTCCCACCCTATCTGCCCTTTCTATACTACTCATCGCGCACTACTCATCGCGCATGCGCAGTCGATCCATTCTACTGTAGGGTGCAAGTCTGGCCCATGAAATCTCAGGTAGCGAAAACCCCAGGTCTCTCGCCCCACCCTATCTTGCTGCACACCTATGCGACCCGCTGTGCAGTGAGTAAAGCGGAGTAGGAGGAGGAGGAGGAGGAGTAGGACAAGCCACGGATTATACTAGGTAGATATGGAAAAAATCATAAAACAAATAGATCTCGATATAATTTTCATATCTAACAACTTGTACATGTTAGAACTGAATTTCAACAATATGTGTGTTTTCTTTATTGACATCTGCTGACAATGCCTGGAAGCTTTGTTTCTGTAATTATATTCTTCATTTCTCATTGTCTAAATAGGTATCATATTTGTATTCAGCATGTTATGAGGACTATTTTGGTATATCATACTGGTCACCAATTATATTGCATACATGATTATCAGAGCACATGCAGAAGCCGCGGAGCACATTTGAAAGTGTGGGGGCTGAACTCTATATCGGCCATGTTAAATGCTGGACCGGTGCTATCTTCTGAGATAGGACTTAAAGCATTGCTCTCTCAAAAAATGGGGGGGGGGTTCCGGTTCCACGGCCCCTGACATGTAGGCTTTCAAAATAGGTATCGTGTGCCTGAGGCACAGCCATTTACATGTTCAAATATAATATTTCCTTGTATATCTAGATTTTGTTTTCAATTGTCTCTTTGTCAAGAGAGTGCAAATCTTCTTTGATGAAAATACACTAGATTTACCACTCTTTTTCATCCATATTAAAACTCACTGCATATTTCAGATTGTTACATTATCGAGATGGCCCTTGAAGATATCATCTTCTCTAATCTGTCCGTTTTCAATTTGTCTGTTCCTATCTCCCTCAGTGTCCGATTTTTGCATGTGTTAACCATGAGACATTTTTGTTCTATTTTCAACAGAATCTGATGAAGATGATGAGGAGGAGCAGTATGGAGAAAACAGTGATAAAGAACCAGAATCTAAAAAACAAAAAACTTGAAACTTTCTGTGAAGACTACTTTCATCATGTTCATCTTGATCTATTCTTACATCATGAAGTATTCAGAATTTTACGATGAAATCGTTTCTAAATTTACTTTTGATATTAATTGCTATGGTCTCCTGCATGTATATCTCACAGCTCTGTTATGTAATAATATCTATTCATTTACGTTTGCAATTTGAATTTTAGATTGCTTGCTGGATCAAATTCCTCGAAACTAATTTTTCGAAAAGAAGCCTTTCAGCATGATGTAAATACTTGATGTATCGTTTGAAAAGTGACTCGAATGGCATTTGAAAATCTTGCCAATTTGATGACTAAAATGAATAATCATACTTTTTATTCAAACTTTAATGCCTAATTTGCAATAAAATCGTGAAGTCCAGAGGCCAGGTAGCATATATAAAAGATTTCTGATAAGGTTGCTTTTATATGTGGATGTTTGACATCCGTTTTTATTTACAGTGCCGTTTCAAAGATATTTCATAACCCATTTATGTGATGGCGGTTTCCGTCCGTCTGTCTGTCTGTCCGTCTGTCTGGTTCTCGTGTCCGGTCTATATCTGGGACAGTTTCCTATCCACAGCTCCAATTTTTGGTGAGTGGATACCCTACGGGGAGACGATGTGTCGCGTCGAGGTCACAGGTCAAAGGTCACTGGCCTAAAAAACAGGAAATCACTGAAGTGTTCGTGTCCGGTCTATATGTGTGAACGTTTTCTATCCACAGTTGCAATTTTTTGTGAGTGGATACGCCAGGTGGAGACGATGTGTCGCGTACCAAAATTTAGGTCGAGGTCAGAGGTCAAAGGTCACTGTTGCCAAAAATCAGGAAATCATTGATCGTTGACAGTTTTATATCTACAGTTCTAATTTTTGGTGAGTGGATGCCCTAGGGGGGGAACGATGTGTTGCATATTAAATGTAGGTCAAGGTCAGAGGTCAAAGGTCAGTGTGATCGAAAAATCAGGAAATCGTTAAAAATTTCAAATTTTTTGTGAGTGGATTCAATAGGCGGAAATGAAGTGATGCATACCAAAAATTAGGTCAAGGTCAAAGGTCACTGACCCCAAAATTAGGAAATTATTAAAAATATTTTTTTTTGTGTCAGTAGATATATTAGGGGGACACAATGTGTCACATACCAAAATGTAGGTCAAGGTCAAAGGTCAAGGTCACTGTGACCCCAAAATCGTGAAATTGTTAAAAATCATGATTTTTTGTGTCCATTGAGAAATTGAGGGGGGACGGTTTGTCATGTACCAAAATTTAGGTCAAGGTCAAAGGTCAAAGTCACTGTGACCCCAAAATCAGGAAATCATTAAAAATCATGATTTTTTGTGTGCATTGATAGATTGAGGGAAGACGATGTGTTGTGTACCAAAATTGAGGTCAAGGTCAAAGGTCAAGGTCACTGTGACCCCAAAATCAGGAAATCATTAAAAATCATGATTTTGTGTGTGCATTGATAGATTGAGGGAAGACGATGTGTTGTGTACCAAAATTGAGGTCAAGGTCAAAGGTCAAGGTCACTGTGACCCCAAAATCAAGAAATCATTAAAAGTCACATTTTCATATGCCTGTCGAAGACGAGGTCGTGTAATGCGATGTTGCGTTCTGTCCACTCATCCATTAACATTTGTTGTCCATGCGATAGCTCTAGTTTCAAGGTATGGATTGGTACCCCATACATTTACTAATTTAACGGGGAGAGGAGTCCTTTATGAACTTCACACCTGTTTATTAACTCAAGAACAAAGGTTTGCTTCATCACTTTCTTCTTCCTTTCATGAAAAATTCTCTCGTCTGAAAGGAATCCATTTGCAGGAAAAACTACTATTTTCTTGTGTTTGACTATTGTCGACTTCAGTGTGGGATATGTGAGCTCTCAGCTCTTGCTTCAAGGTCAACTAGTTACCAAGAGTTAAGCTCATTTTAGTTTATCATTCAATATAAGATGTGATATATGTTACATTCTCATAAGCAAAAAATTGTAGACCTTTCTCTGGATTGCTAGATCAATTGGAATCAAGGCTATTAAACAACCTTGAAATTTGAACCAATGTAATTCCAGATATACGGGCGTATATTGAAGCCCCTTGGGCTCTTGTTGTCATCTAAATCGGGTGATTCTGTTTCCAGGTCTCACTTTTGGATGCACCTGGCCTTCAGCCATCTTTGTGTCATTACTCCACTTCTGTTACATGGGAGCTCTGTTCCCAGTTCTGTATGGACTCCTGGTCTTGGACTTGGCGAATCTGGTTCCTTCCCCAGGTCAAGTCTTTTAGATGCACCCATGCTCCATCACATATTATCACCACCACCACTACTGGGTGATGTTAAGCTGGCCTAGTATAATTTTCTAGACTTAACTCCAAGAACTCTCTCTGGTGCCTGTTAGTTATATGCACATCAAGGGAGACAATCCCTTCATATATCTTCACTCAATGCAACAAAGGATATAAATCCTGTACACAGTCCTGTTCTTTTTCCACGTCAAACTTTAGAGGCAATGCCAACCTCGGGCCTCATCTACTGCCTGTCTCTGCTACACAGAAGTCACATCCGTTGACTTCTAGTCGTTTCCATTTCCTCTACTGCGTTGGAGCCTTCGGGCTCCCCTGCTGTACTGTCAGCCGTACCCTGAGGGTCTGGAATGCTGATGTACTGTGGAGTGTCTGGTACACTTCCGGGATCTTGCCGTATTATCTGATAGCAGTTCTCTTCTGCATCCTGATTAGACGGTAAATCTGACTCTACCAGTGCGCTGCAATCTACTTTCGGTCTAGTACTTGTAGGGTTACTACTTGCATGTCCGCGATGAGAGTCTTGGCATTCAATAGATCCTGACGATGGATAGACTTTGGATCCTTGCATCCATTCAGAGGTTCTACCACATACACATTGTGGCTAGTTTTGCTGATCACTGTGTGGTTCCTCTTGCCAATGATCTGTTATCTTATATCGGCCTATCACTCTGTTCCTAAGGAAAACCCGATCCCCTATCTCCAAGGTGTGTTCCTGAGTTGTCTTGTTATATCTGGCAGCTCGCTTCAATGCCTTGCGTGTTTGTCACTCGCCAAACTGAAGGCATTCTGAAGACGTTGATGATGGCCAGTTACCCACTCTCCTTGTGGAGCATCACTGTCTTGATGGTTCCCAATCATGCCGTCAATGGGAAGCCTAGGTTCACGGCCAAAGGACAAGTAGTAAGGGGCGAAGCCTGTGGTGGCATGAGGTGTAGAGTTATGAGTATACACCATTTCTAGCAACAGCCGAGGCCACTTCCGTTTCATGACTGGAGGAAGGGCACTCAAAAGGTTGTGCATCGTTCGATTCAACCTTTCGCATTGCCCAATTTGCTTTGGGTGGTATGGCATAGTTCTGCTTTTAACTGTTGCATAAATATCACACAATTCCTGGATAATATTGCCTGCAAAGTTTCGTCCCAGGTCACTGAAGTCTGTGTGGAACTCCAAAGCTAACGAACCTGTCCCGAACTAACACTTGAGCAACAGTTTTTGCTGTTTGGTCCTTTGTAGATATCGCCTGTGTAAATTTCGTGAACACGTATGTGAGGACTAATACATATTCAATGTTCCCTGCACCGGGTTCTAAAACAGTAAAGTCCATTGCTAAAATGTCCAAAGGTCTCTGCGCGATCAATGATTTAACTGATGTCTGTACAGTTTTTCCCAGAAGACGGCGACTGCACTTGGCACAGTAATCTATAACATCTCTTGTCATGTATGGCCAATAACATCTCCCTTCTAGTAGAGCTAATACTCTTTTGGAAACACTGATGCCCCATGGCATCGTGGACGGATGACAAGACATCTGCTTTCAAGACTTCTGGTAAGAGGACCTCTTTGACTGAATCACCATGCTTTTGGATTCTCCGATAAAGCACACCATCCATTTCCGATAGACGGCTCCATGAAGATACAAGCTTCTTCACCCCTGTGCTCTCCTTCAGCATCTTGCCACGTGGAAGTTGTTGCTTTTCCCAGAATACACGGAAACGTCCAATGACAGGGTCACTCTTCTGGAGATCACATACCTCATTAGGAGACAAGGTAGGTAAGCAGGACGACACAACTGGTTCAGACGGAACTCGCTGAGGTTCAGCCTGTACTTCTTCAAGCCAAACATGATTTACCAGTTCATCTAGACATTCCCTGAGGGCATTTGGAAATACTGTTGTGATAGATGCGTGGTCTTGGAGGGACTCCACAGCGACCTCTTCTAGCCTACCAGACTCGGGCGAGTGCTCTGTTTTCCGGCTTAATGAATCTGCATTATGATTGGTCTTTCCCGACCGATGCTTTATTTCAAGTCCAATTGAGCCAATTGCCCTACCCATCTGATCTCAGTGGCTCCCAACTTTGCTGTCGTCTGTACATTACAACACATATAAGGGAAGTGGGAAGAGGTGCCGACATACTGACTGCGTCACATGACTTCACAGAATAGTCTTCTGGTAAACCTATTCTAAAGCACATACCAAGAATCTAACGATTGGTGATATGTGTTGTATCTCCGGTACGCTTTTATTGTACCTGTTCATGTGGCAACTTGGATGATATGACCACACGGCCCCTAGCACCGGCATAAGCGGTATTAGATACAAATCTAGAGAGCTATGATGGAAATGCTCTGACAACTCGTACACTGGTAATTGGTGAGCTGTTTCGCTGTGACAACTCGTACATTGGAGATTGGTGAGCTGTATCGTCGTCAGATGTAAATGACGGCAATTAACACAAAAGACTAGTATGTAAGGCCCGATGTCGACCCAGCTGAGGGGACATTGTCGGTGTAACAGTGCAATGTGCACCTAACAACAAGTCTCTGTATTTCTCAGAAACAGCCCATTTTAAAGCAAAAAGTTCGAGTTTCATACTTGAATATCCATATTTCTCTCAGCAGATCTCAAGGCTCTACTAGCATAACTAAGGACAACTTTCCCATTGTCTTGCTCCTGTGAAAGAACAGCACCAAGACCTAGCTGGCTGGCGTCCACTTCCAAAATGAATGGTCGTCCAAAGTCCGGATATCCTAAGATAGGAGGCTCTATCAACTTCTGTTTCATTTCAGCCATGACCTGATCACATGTCTCGTTCCAAGCACCAATTCCCAATGGATTCCGCTTCACCGTTTTCGGTTCCTTGAAGACTTGGTAGGCCCGACCATTATTCCATGCAGAGGGCTGGAAATCTTAGCAAAATTCTTGACGAATCGCCTGTAGTATCCAGTGATACCAAGAAATCCGCAGAGTTCAGTGTCAGTACATGGTTTGATTGCCGACGTTTTATCGGGATTGGGGCGAATTCATTAGAATTCTTTTTAGGCTTTACTTTCAAATTCCATTCCTTTAACCTAGGCTTGTAAGGACCATATCAAGACGATCTATTGTCTCCTGGTAGATTTTGCCGAACACCAGTATGTCATCTGGGTAGAAGCAGCGTCTGAAAGTTTTGGTCACAAAAAATCTTGTCCAGGAGACGCATGAACGTTCAAGGGGCACCAGTTAAGCCAAAGGACATTCTCGTGAACTCATAAAGGCCTCCAGTTCCTGCTCTAAAAGCGGTCTTCTCGGTGTGTTGATCCCGGATAGGTATCTGATCAAACCCATGAGCTAAATCCAGTGAGCAAAAGTATTCAGCACCATTCAGCACATCAAAAGTCTCTTCGATGTGTGGCAGAGGATATGCATCTTTCTTGGTTTTGACATTTAAAGCGCGATAGTCACAACATAAACGTAACTTGCCATCTTTTTCCCGTACGAGAACAACCGGGGCGGCGTAAGGGCTACAGGACTGTAGCACCTGTATCCAAACCCGATTTAAGATACTCTCTCACTTCATTCCACTGATGAGGTTGTACACGATGGTGAGGGACACAGACAGGAACCTCGTCCTCCGTTATGATGCGATGCTCAATGACATCACAGTATCCAATACCATCATCACCAGTGCTAAACACATCACGATGTTTCTCTAGAAGTTGTTCTCTCTGATCAGGATCTAGATGATCACCCACATCCATTTCCGATAACAGTTTCTCACAAATATCATCTGAAGGTACATCCTCAGTGGAACGATCAACCACAACAGCCTCGTCCATACTTGCCAACACAACATCTACTGATGGCTCTGTAGTAGCTGGTCTGGGGATGCCAATGGGTGTTCTGGGGTTTAGATACATTACAAGCGTCTAGTCCGTCATGTCTCTATCGGTGAAATTTCCAACTTCAAATGACACTCGGCCACGCTTTCCAAAGGTCGCCAATGACGGTCCAAGTTTGAATCCAGTCTGTAAGGTCGGCACAGTCACACCTATTTCCTCAACATCTGCATACGGGCGGTTGCCTGAGGGTTTCAGGGATCCTTCCACTGCTTGGATTGACCATGCCAAGACTAATATAGGCTTTCTTCCTGCTACACTTACTCTACTAGACTTCACTGCAACAGTCTCTTCAAACAATGACAATATAGTTTCCCACTTCTTGTCTGGAACATCATGTGGAATATTTCGACTCGTATCTCTGAATACATTTGACCCTAACAGACCAGGAACATTTCCCTTTCGGTCTCTGAGACTCTCATCTGGATCCTTTGCAACTAAAAATCCCATTTTGGGGAATGTTCAGCCAAAAACTACCAACTCCAGTTCGATGTATCCTATAAAAGGAATCTTTCTACCATTAGCAACAGTGATTCACAAAAGACCACCAACATCTACCAAATCGCATTTCCCTTCAAGATTGCTCTTGTACCACGATTCTGTGACTGTTGAAACTTGCGCACCTGTATCAAACAGACAACGCACTGTCTTTCCCTGCAATTCCACTGTAGCTTCAGGACAGGTTCCAACCGCTCTCCTTAGCAATGAGCCTGCTTCGAACTGTTCTTCACCTGTAGTATGGTTCGCGACTACAGGTCGCTCTAGTTTTAAGTATTTTTGGCATCAGGTAGCTTCTTCTTATAAGTCGAATTTCCTTTCGGTGTTTCCGTGCAGTCACGTCTAAAGAGATTCAGAGATCCGCAATTCCAGCACCTGTGATCTCCTGTATATCTCTTCTTCTCATAGTGAACAGTTTTGTTATCTTATGACTGATTACCAGCTGCTAAGAGTTGATGAATTTGCTTGTGTTGACGAGCAAAGACATCTTCCTGTCGCTGTATTACTGAACTATGATCGATGTCAACTGTCGTTTCGTGAGAGGAAACAACTTTTCTTGCTTTGACTTTAGTAGTAGTACTCCACGATACTACTACTAAAGTCAAAGCAAGAAAAGTTGTTTCGACATTTAATCTTGTACGTCCACGCTTCAAACCTTCATCTGTAACTGCTTCCGCCAATCTACATTTCAGTGCAGACTCCCGACAAGGTTTGAAAGATTCATCAAGCTCTACTTTTCTATCAAACAGCTCAACTAACTTTAAAGAGCATATAATTAAATCAGTACAAGCGTCTAGTCCGTCATTCATAATTCAGCCGTTGTCCATTAAAGAATATCCGCGTCCATAATCCAAAGACCTATTCCATATCCATATAACAGTATTAGCACCAAATTCAAAAAAGACAATCACAGTATACATAAACATAGGCTAGTTTCCTGCAAGAGAGAAGCGGTCAACAGTTTTCAATGATGCCGACAAGACATCATGATGTTCCAAAAATATAAATTCCGTATCGCTGATCACTATTCTTAAGCCATAATTATCGTTCTAAAGTCGTTATCTAGAGAATGGTGTATCTCAGTCACGCTTTGATTGTGACTGTTCATATGAGCATCATGAGGATCTTGAAGTACATGGGTTCATACGGCCCCTAGCCCCGGGTTAAGCGGAATTAGACACAAGTTACGAAACGTAACGCCAGAGATCTTGCACGCTACGTTCGTATTTTGCTATCCGCATGCGATATACATCGCCAACTTTGAGTGGCGACGCTTGGAGGAATAGCCCTGTTTTATAAGTTTCTGCAACAAAGTTTTGTGACGTTGATTGAAATCGTCACAATTAACACAGGATCTAGCAAATGCTACTAGGCGAGATATGTATACGCCATATGCAGGTCCCACTGGAATATTACTGTCCAGAAAGGGATAGTTTACGATGTCAAAATTGTAATCATCTCTTTTGTCAAAAAGTCGACGAGAGAGAATGCCCGCTTCATTTTTGTAGAGATATAGATCTAAATATGATGTGCCTGTAGGGCTATCTGTAGTTTCCTTCAAATCCAGTGAAGGTGGATATATATCCTTCACTGCGTCATTTATATAGCGATTATCCACGGCGAGAAGATCGTCTATATAGCGTTTGGTGAATGAGAAGGAACGGGCTTTGAATGGATCGGTTTTTGGAAGCGCCTGCATATAGTCATATTCATAAGAGAACAGATACAGGTCAGCCAACAGGGGTATACCCATTGGAATACCTATATGCTGTTGATATATTGTGTTGCCAAATTTCACATAGATATTTTTAATGAGAAATTCATGCAACTCTATAAACAAAGAAACATCCCATGAATGATGTCTCCTGTATGTAGTAGATCTAAAGAATGCTTTATCGCTTGGACATTAATATATCTGCGATCAGTTTTCTTGAACACAGATACTATTAATGAACTTAGACGGTCAATAAGGTCCTGATGAGGGATTGTAGTATAGAGAGTCGAGAAATCCCATGTGGATACATGTCTGTACGGTATGTGACCTTTAGCATAAAGTTCCTCCGTAAGACATTTTGAGTTTTTTAATATCCACATACATTCAACGCCAGAGTTTTTAGAAATAGTGGCGCAATACCTTTCCCAAAATGCTTTTACCTCCTGAAGAGCCTGTCCCTCCGGATGTATGAATAAAAGTAGGGAAGGCAAATCATCCCCATCCCCAAACTTAGGTTTCCTCTGGTTTCCATTTAACATCATAACCACGACCAATCACTTCCTGTCTGGCCTTGCCACCCAGATGATCCAATATGAACGCAGCTACTTCATCTGGTGCTATCTTGTGAGAATCAACATGACTTTTCACATCAGAGACCCATTCCCTGATACCTGGATCTTCTACATTTTGTGGACGATCCCTAAATTTTTCCAGTTTACGATTTGGCAAAACTATCATCTGTTTGCGTTCTACTGGGGCTTCTGGTCTAGCACTAATTAACTCGTCTTGCTGCCGGGGTGGTATTCTTAACTGCTTCAGCTCTTCAGCCAGCTTAGTTATATCTCCTGGGTTAGCCATGATCAGTGGTAAGTGTAACAGGCTCTCGAATGCATTGAACAACAATAACCAATTCAATCATATGTACAACATCATGATCACAATCAACACTTCATTGAGGAAGGATACCAACTATTCTTCAATGAACACCGGTTAGTTTCATGAAGTCTCCAAACAGTTTCAACTCTGACAGAGGTTGGTCTCTTCGTGACAACAGTCTTGCTACTACGGGACACACGATGATCTGGACACATCCCACATCTGACACCATGTAAATTCTGGATAGAGAGGAAGGCAACAGGAAGGGTACATTAAATGGTATAGGGTATAAGAAACATCCGGATTGAGCGTGAGAGTTAATCTTGTGTCTTTTATTGGACCACAGTAATGCCCTCAGTAACTGGGGAAACCAGTGGTTACTGGACAATATACGGATACAGCTATGCCACCCAATTCTCCCTGACAAATTAGATTAATTTTACTCCAATTACAATCAACCAAATTACGTTGCATAACACCAGGCTATTATCGTTATAATGCTCCGACTACATAAGCAGCTACCGGAAAATGCCGATCTCTCACTCTAGCCAAGTTAACCTCGGATGAATGGGGCGACCTCGTTAAGGCTAATACCAGTACATACACTCTGGTACCCATTACACATACCCAGATATTGTGAAACTCTGTTTCAGTCATATTTGTACCCTATAAATACCACATCCCTAATTTACTCCCATGAGGCATTAGAATTCGCCAAATGAAGTCAAGATTATTCAAATTGGGGGGGCTATAAGATGGCGCCTTTAGCGGGACCTCCTTGCATTTCATATAAGTATACTAAATCTATAGCCATCAAAATATTCAATTACTCCAATGCTGTCAAGGAGTTTGACTGGAACTTATACACGTCGGGAGGCTATAGTTGTGATTGTGAATCGTCGAACTTTATCTATACACCATGCAAACATGTTGTGACTGGTGACCTTGATGTGGTGAGTGATAAGGATCTGAAATTACTCCTGATGAAAGGACCTAAATATAGAGAGTCAAGAAGAATAAATCTGAAGGCCGACCAGAAGATAGTCCTGTCTGCATTGGAACAGTACGTTATTGATAGGTCTAAGCCAGAAAAAGTTGAACCTACAGTACTCGCTGATTGGCTGGACCTCACCAAGAGCAAGGTCGTTGAAACAATCCGCCATATTGACAGAAGTACTGTTCCCCAAGCAAAACAATTACTGAGAAACCTCAATTCGCAAGAAGTTGTAGCAAATCTCCAGAGTCCCAGCAGACAAAGCTCCGAATAATATAATATTCATATGTAAATATTACTATTACCAGGTGCTGGTTAAAGAATTGAGTGTAGACATATCTTCATCAAATACGTCTACTTACTCCCAAACCGCATTTACTCTGGAAGATTTATTTAACAATCACAAAAAGTTTCTCAGGGAAAGAGGTATTTGTCTTCCAACCAATCATAACGACATACCAAAGCTATACTGGACTCCCAAAATGCATAAATCACCATACAAAGCTAGATTCATAGCTGGTTCTAGAAGCTGCACCACCAAGCTTCTTTCAACCCTATTGACGAGGGCCCTTCAGGAGGTAAAAGCATTTTGGGAGAGGTATTGCGCCATTATTTCTAAGAACTCTGACGTTGAATGTATGTGGATATTGAAAAACTCAAAATGTCTTACGGAAGAACTTGATGCTAAAGGTCACATACCGTACAGACATGTATCCACATGGGATTTCTCGACTCTCTATACTACAATCCCTCATCAGGACCTTATTGACCGTCTAAGTTCATCAATAGTATCTGTGTTCAAGAAAACTGATCGTAGATATATTAATGTCGGATTCCATAAAGCATTCTTTAGCTCTACTACATACAAGAGATATCATTCATGGGATGTTTCTTTGTTTATAGAGTTGCTTGAATTGCTCATTAAAAATATCTATGTGAAATTGGCAACACAATATATCAGCAGCATATAGGTATTCCAATGGGTACTAATTGTGCACCCCTGTTGGCTGACCTGTATCTGTTCTCTTATGAATATGACTATATGCAAGCGCTTTCAAAAACCGATCCATTCAAAGCCCGTTCCTTCTCATTCACCAAACCCTATATAGACGATCTTCTCGCTGTGGATAATCGCTATATAAATGACGCAGTGAAGGATATATATCCACCTTCACTGGATTTGAAGGAAACTACAGATAGCCCTACAGGCACATCATATTTAGATCTATATCTCTATAAAAATGAAGCGGGCATTCTCTCTCGTCGACTTTATGACAAGAGAGATGATTACAATTTCGACATCGTAAACTATCCCTTTCTGGACAGTAATATTCCAGTGGGACCTGCATATGGCGTATACATATCTCGCTTAGTAGCATTTGCCAGATCCTGTGTTAAATGTGACGATTTTAATCAACGTCACAAAACATTGGTGCAGAAACTTAAAAAACAGGGCTATTCCACCAAGCGCCTACACTCAAAGTTTCTCAAATTTGGCGATACATATCTCATGCTGATAGCAAAATACGAACGTAGCGTGCAAGATCTACGTGTCTAATTCCGCTTAACCCGGGGCTAGGGGCTGTATGAACCCATGTACTTCAAGAACCTCATGGTACTCATATGAACAGTCACAATCAAAGCGTGACTGTGATCCATCATTCTTAGATGACGACTTTACAACGAATATTATGGATTAAGAATACTGATCAGCGATACGGATTTGATATTTTTGGAACATCATGATGTCTTGCCGGCATCATTGAAAACTGTTGACCGCTTCTCTCTTGCAGGAAACAAGCCTATGTTTATGTATACTATGATTGTCTTTTTGAATTAGGTGCTAATACTGTCATATGGAAAATGGAATAGGTCTTCGGATTATGGACGCGGATATTCTCTAATGGACGACGGCTGGATTATGAATGACGGACTAGACGCTTGTAATTTCGTTCCACATTTTAATAAATTGCATCCCACCGCTAGAATTCCTGCGTACGGGCCTCCGCACGACGTCCACGAACAGACGGACGGTCGGCATGATAGACGCAAGATGCCTTCTCGACAAAGCAGTTGGTGCACGAGTTTCACGTGAGGCCATCTAACTTACGGGCGTAAAGCTTTGCTTTAAAAGCACCGTCCAGAGTATTAACCTGGCTATCGAACTCTAGTCCACTGGGCATGCCGAAAACAAATTGACCAAATCCCAGTCAAAACGATACCATTTCACGAAATACTCGACAATATACCAGGTCCCCAGTAGTAGATAAAGAGCATCTGGACCCATATTGACCTCAAAAATTTGCATATGACCTCTGTGACGTCACTAAGGGTCACGTGACCGGAAGTTGCAGCGCTGGGGTCAAAGGTCACTTCCGGTCACGTGATCGGAACCGGAAGTGACGTCACAGAGGTCATATGCAAATTGTTTAGGTCAATATGGGTCCAGATGCTATTTATATCCATAGAATGCACAGGGTCCCCGACAATATTGCCGTCTATTTGCTCAACATAAATAGCAAGTGGGGAACCTTCGTCATAGCCATACACGCGAGTTGGTCCGTATTAGCACGAAAAAAAATACCTGAAACCATGGGAAGTAAGACTTATAGTAACAAGCATAACCTATAGGTGTTGTACGATGTTATTATAACGAGTCTATGATCAGTGCGACCCCAGGGTCGAGAGTTTATTGCCCATTAGGTGGCCGTCCACAGTTTCGTAGTAATGGCCCCTGTCTAATTTCATAATACGATAGACTGCCCGTGTTCTGCTACATCATAATTCTTCTTGTCTTCTTAATAGCTTATATCTATAATACCATCCTATTCAGCATTATCAACGCTGCAAACGAGCATGTACAAATCGATGGCTGGCTTCGCCTACATGCTGATCGGGATCATGGAGAAAATTTTGTCCTGCCTCAGTTATGCCCCTTGGGTGTGCCTAAGAATCTTGACTCATTTACGGCAAGAAAATCTGAAAATCTCTTGCCTTTTTGAGTTGAGAGCGGATCAGGGAAGGTGAGTAGGAAGTTTAATTGAAATCGCTCTTACAGATTTTTCTGGAAATTGAGCCGAATTTGACCATTTTTCGACATTTTAAAGGGTTTTCTAGGAAAAATGAAGCAAGCCTGGAAGGGAATGTTCAAGATTCATTTTTCTATAACATAGCAGTGCTATGTCTTAAAATGATAGTTTAATCATGCTCTTTCAGAAAATATATACATATAATTGATTTGGGTTGAAAATTTTACTATAATTGGTGGCCGAAAAACGGACCCATAGTCTATTCCATGCCGAATGGAAGAACCCTGGAGTGCACCCTTATGTCCCCACAAAAAATAAACATACAAAATGGCGGCGCTTGCTTTGGGGATTCCCTTTTGACATCACGGCATCGATCGTGCTCCACTCTGGAGGCAAGGAAGACAACTCTGACTGGGCGAACCCTCTGTGGCGCAAATTCCGGTTCATCTCCCCTGATTCGCACATTTGCATCTATAGGTGTGGTCATTTTTTCTTGTGGATTTTACTATGGGTTGTGGGATCTTGTTTTCTTCGTCTCGAACTGTAGAATACGATGGACGGGGTCTAAAAGCTAAGCGGTGAATTGTTTTTAAAAGTTCGGGGAGGTCTGGATAGGCCCATACTGGCTCAGTGGACAATGTGGGTCCCACTGCGAAACTCACTCATGCTCAATGCGGTATAGATTGTGGGATCTTGTTTTTCACGTCTCGCCACGTAGAACATGATGATCGGGGTCCCGAAGCGAATTTTTTGAAAAAGTCACTGCGCGCATTCGTAGTGGGTAAATAGCGCTGGGTGGACGTTTTGGCGGCGAGAGGGACCCTTAGTGGTCGGATTGGGTGGAGTGAGGCACCATTGTAAAGCACACGTGGAGAAGCATCTGAGGGGATGGGTGTGACGTGGAACTGACGTCATTCTGAGCATGCGCAGTAGAAAAAGGGTATGGAAGTAGACGTTTTGGGGCCGAGAGGGGCCCCTAGTGGTCCGATTGGGCCGACGGAGGTATCAATGTGTAGCACACGTGAGGGAGCATCCGATGGAATGGGTGTGACGTGGAACCGTGGTCATTCTGCGCATGCGCAGTGGACAAAGTGTATGGAAATAGACGTTTTAAGGCCGAGAGGGGCCCTAGTGATCCGATTGGGTCGTATGAGATGTCATCGTGAAGCATTCGTGAGGGTCCATCCGACTGGGCTAGTGTGTCTGTTTTCAACATTCTGCGCATGCGCAGACAGGGAATTGTGGGAGAAGGGCAGGGGAAGGGCCGTTTTGGGGTCGAGGTGGACCCCTAGTGGATCGAATGGGTCGTGGGAGGTATCAGTGTGAAGCATACCTGAGGGAGCACTGACGTCATTCTGCGCATGCGCAGTAGACAAAGGGTATGGAAATAGACGTTTTGGGGCCAAGAGGGGCCCCTAATGGTTCAATTGGGGCGAGTGAGGTATCGATGTGAAGCATACGTGAGGGAGCATCCGAGGGAATGAGTGAGATGTGAAACTGGCGTCATTCTGCGCATGCGCAGTAGACAAAGCGTATGGAAATAGACGTTTTGGGCGCTAAGGTGGGCCCCTGGTGATCCGATTGGGTCGAGTGAGACATCATTGTGAAGCATACGTGAGGGAGCATCCGACGGGATGGGTGGGACGTGGAACTCACGTCATTCTGCGCATGCGTAGTAGACAAAAAGTGTATGGGAATAGAAGTTTTGGGACCGAGGTGGGCCCCTAGTGAACCGATTGGCTCGAGTGAGGTGTCAAAGTGAAGCGCTCCTCCAGGGCGATCACGTCATGGGTGGGTGCGTGTAAAATTATCATTTGCCCCTAAAGTAGGGGAAACCCCTATCAACCCGGTCTAGAGGGGCTAATAGCGGTCCCCGGCTTATCGGGGCCTGTTTCAAGAAGTCAAGAGGCGTCTACGTGCCCTTTCGGACCAGTCGTTGAGGACCAACAGAAGATATCTGCCTCTGAATACGACTGTATATGTCCTTCAATTACTTCAATATTAATTGACATATCCGGGAAAATGCAACAAGAGTTATCTGTCCCTGAATACGACTGTATATAGCCTTCAGTTACTCCGGAATGTTAATCTCCCGGAATGCACGTCATCAAACATGGTCCCCGACAATATCGTCAGCTTACCTCCTATTCTCCACTCGCCGTCTTCCTGGTCTTTACCCACACCTCGAGCGCTATAGTTTTTTCACTCCAGCTGTTGCTCTTCTAACTTACCGTCTTCCTTCCTCGTCAAACTTTTGTGCTGGAATGCCTGCTTTTATCCTAGACCAAAACATATACGTGGTCTGTGAGCTGATTTCATTGGCTCTGTATTTTACTGCAGTGCTCTTGCATTGTTTTCTGGACATTGATTGGTTACATTTGTCCCCATCCTTGGCCACTGGTTGGCTACTTTCCCAGCCTATTCATTGACTGGCCTATACCAGTTTGGTTAACATTAGAATCCCACATTTCTGTTCAAGCATTGGGCCTTCATGGCCGCTTAAGCTCGTAACCTATTGTACAGAAACACACAAGACAGGGTTTTGGATGAGATCTCATTTTGTGTTTTTATTCGAGAACAACAATAAATAACAACAACAACAGTGAAAACAACCACGTAAAAACTGAAGCCCAGAACGAGGCTTGTACATTGAAATGGTTAGAACTTAATCCAGAACGGGGCTTGTACATTGACATGGTCGGCGGCCCAGTCATACACTAGTACATCTCGGTCCTCGGCCTTGGGGTACTCGTCAAACATCTGTAAGATGGCGGGTAGCGTTCATCTCCGGCATCGATGGTAGAGGTCAGGCCTTGCAACGCTTGACTGTTCCAACACCAGGTCTCTGTGCCTTCGTCCATGAAGTCTGTTAAATCGGGATGGAGGGGTGGCAGGTCGTACGGATCGAAGAATTCGCCCTGCTGTTCTGTCAAGTACAC
>JAVTVY010002434.1:0-36816 GCA_036873755.1 Hanleya hanleyi
ATGTGATCTGCTTATGGTGGAAAATATAATCCTTAAACACGGTGTGGAAGATATCATGGCGGAGAAGACCACTTCGCGACAAAACAGAGCCCTCATCGACGATCTACTGCGCCGTGGCCCCTTAGCATTTCAAGCCTTCGTGGAGGCGCTGAAGAAGACGGGAAATGAAGGAATAGCATGTCTACTTCAAGCCGAGGATTCAGAAGATAAAATCTTAGTCATGGACATCGCCGAAGGGAGTACAGGTACCAAACGTACCCACGAAGAGTCCGGTCCACCTGCCAAACGTCCTCGACTAACACCTTTAAAAATACATCAGCAAGTGCTTCAGCCAGTTCCCCAGCAAGTGCCTGATCAAGCGGAGGAACAGGCGCTACTTCCTATGTCTGTGCAGGAGATCAATGACATCATCCAGCAGGCCTACCAGGCGGCCCAGATGAACACTTGAGAGCTCTCTCCCTATTTAACTGTGAGCGTGAAAGAAGAGCAAGTGCACTTTAACGCACCGGCCTGGGACGACAAACCACCTAAGCATATCGCCTTGACGTTGGAGACCTGGATAAGAGTACAGGCCATTTATTACGCCGTCGATGCGGTCATTGGCCACCAGGGGAGCGACGAAGCGAAATTTGATGTGGGCGACGACATCTTCCTCACCTGTTCTATGTTCAACAACATGCTGCTGGTGCATATTCGTAAGTGGAAGTTGAGGGGAGATACGCGTATTCCTTTACCTGGGGGTGTCACCCTGCAAACACCTGCGTGGCGGAAGCTGGAGAGCCTGACAGGTGAAATTCATGAAGTCTTGTCTGACCAGGTGACTCAGTATATTTATAAGAAGTACATCGACACATTCCTTGATCATCTCAGACCCCGCATTCGACACTTGCGTATCCAGTAATGTGCAGGCTGTCAGAACAAGAACGGTCACTTCAACACGCATACGTATATGGACAATAGTATACCATCAGACGCGCTGATGACTGAGGGACTACACGGCGTTAACGAGGTGCAAATTGCCGAGGGATTGCAAGCTGCCTGTCCACCCAGAATTCCACGTGAACAGATTGCCACCTTCATATACGTGCACCAGGGGCAGAAAGACATGGACGAGTTCAAAAACATCTTGTTGGATAAATATTGAACATTCAAACAAGTCTTGTTGCATAAATATTGAACATTCAGACATGACCGTATTTCTACATTGTATGTTCATTCTATGTTCATTTAAGCGCCTTGACAGCGTATAATTGTATTAGAAAATTCAACACCAAGAGTCTACTGTGGTGAAAACCTTATGTTCATTCTACTGTGTTAATAAATATTAGAAATTCAAATGTGTGTCAATGTTCACTCTATGCAAAGGGGTATTGGTGTGGGAGCTGGTGTTTGCGCTTTTAGTTAGAAGTTTCTCCCTTTCGGGTGTAATTAGGTGGCCCTAATAAGGGCTCTGTCTCTGCGCATTGGCACGAGTCCGCCATGCATGTTAAGCTTAGCAGGCATACACCACATAAGGACAGGTGGGCACAAGGAAAAAAAGCGTACATCGCCTCATCGTCTTGACACAAGGTACAGATTGATCTCTTCTGCTCCCTAGCCAGTCGTAGGCGTAGTGTAGCCTTTTCGTCTTCTAATTCTTCAATTTGTTGTCTCAGGTGGCTGATCTCTGGTGGTGGTGTTGTGATTCCTGCTGCGGTCGCTGTGGTAGCCGTCGCTGTGGTAGCTATCGTTGTGGTAGCCGTCTGAGTCGAAGCTGTAGTTGTAGGTGGTCTACTAGTGTTTAACCACTCCAACTCTTCCTGTACATCTTCATCGTCTGTATCATCATCATCATCAGACTCTTCCTGCACAGCGTCCCTTATTTCTCTATCTTGTTGTGCGCTTCTCGTCCTCAAAGCGTCAGCAACCTGAGCTTCAGCAAGCTGCAAGGACGTTATGAATGTAACATGTTCGTTTTCTCCGCTCGAGCGAATCCGTCTAGGATCTTGTGGTTCTCCGTCTCGAATTGCCACCCTGAAAGTTTCGATCGACGCTCCCGTGTTCATTGCGTTGAAAAGTGATCGTCTACTACCATTAGCCACGATGCAGTTGAAATGAGTGGATAGCAGACGATACACAGCGCGCTTTTTATAGTCTAACCGTACATTGCCCGTATAAGGGCGCGGACGTCACCGAAATCTTCATACTGACCAAGCCTCCTCGCTCAGACCTCGCTGTGTTTTTGTGTTTCTCTTCCATCTTCAAACCGGTCTCATTTTGCAATAAATGCGAGTTGTCGTGTAAAACTATTTTAAACTTGAACTTTAGGAGCTTATAGTGTATCGCTAAAAAATTCAGAAGGCTGACGGCAGGCTAAAACTATTTTTGTTTATCATTTTGACGGTTTTAGACACGTATGGTTATGGGTGTGGTTGTGTGGAAAACCCGGTAAATTTGACATAAACCGGCTTACCTCTGTAAAAACACTTTAGGTGTCTTCCTTACACCCTTATAATGTCACCCTGGAAATTTTAGCAGGTTTATCGATGGAAAAGTGTGAATTTTTGTCCTGCCAATCTTGCTACGGTAACACAGCACTATACAGTATGGAGCTGAGTGTATGTACAGCTATGCGTGTCAATGGCTGTGTTACCGTAGCAAGATTGGCAGGACAAAAATTCACACTTTTCCATCGATAAACCTGCTGAAATTTTCAGGGTGACATTATAAGGGTGTAAGGAAGACACCTAAAGTGTTATTACAGAGGTAAGCCGGTTTATTTCAAATTTACCGGGTTTTCCACACAACCACACCCATAACCATACGGGTATAAAACCGACAAAATGATAAAAGAAATAGTTTTAGTCTGCCGTCAGCCTTATGAATTTTTCAGCGATACACTATAAGCTCCCAAAGTTCAAGTTTAAAATAGTTTACACGTCAACTCGCATTTATTGCAAAATGAGACCGGTTTGAAGATGGAAGAGAAACACAAAAACACAGTGGGGTCTGAGCGGGGAGGCTTGGTCAGTATGAAGATTTCGGTGACGTCCGCGCCCTCATACGAGCACTGTACGGTTAGACTATTAAAAAGCGCGCTGTGTATCGTCTGCTATCCATTTTATTATCTCCAACTTATTTATATGACCTGTTCCCCAAAGCAAATGTGATGAGCACTAGATCTTTAAGATCAGCATCGCAAAACAATTTTTATCTTCCTGCTATACGCACAGAACTGTACAGAAAGAGTCTCAGCTACTCTGGTGCTTCTTTATGGAATACTTTACCACTACAACTAAAAAATGCACCGAGCCTAAAGTCTTTCAAAACCAATTATTATAAATCACTGTTATCTAATATATGAGTCCTTTTAACGTCTATTTTTAAGTTTAATTGGCTGACTACCTTTATATTTATATATATGTTTTTACCCTTATGTATATATTCTTATCTGAATCTAATTGTATATATGTATATTTATTTTTCGACCCCGTGGAAAATCAGCCTTATTGGCTGAACGGGTCATCGAAGTAAAATAAAGTTCATTATTATTATTATTATTCATTTTGAACGATATCATGGCTCAATACATGGATATTGATGGAGTGGACAATATTAACGAGTCGTGGCTTGACGACATATTAAAAGAGCTATTCAAAGATGACGAACAAGAAGAAAAAGAAGACCAGCCGGTAGATGGCAGCTAGACTTTGACCCCAGTTTCACAACAGCGGCAATATCTTCACCATACCACGGGTCAATTCATCGATATTGAAGGCGACGAAGAAGAAGAAGAAGAAGAAGAAGAAGAGACGGCGGATGGAGATTTGACCGCAGTTTCGCAACAACAACGGTCCTATCTTGACGAAGCAACCGGTCAATTCATCGATGGAGTGGACAATAGTACCTACCACGAACGGCTTGATGAACTCATACAAGATCTGGTCAAACAACACCAAGACCAAGACCAAGAATAAGAATAAGAAAAAGAAAAAGAACAAGAAAAAGAACAGACGGCAGTTTTACAGCAGCGATATCTTGACTACTACAGCGCCGAAATAAGAAGACTGGGGCGAGACACATCATGGGGAACGGCAAAGCAATTGCCCTGTGTCAAATGCAGTAGTCGCTACGCCAAATTCGCCATATTTCCTTGTGGACACCAAGCGTTTTGTGTCCGCTGTATCCACAAACTTGCAGGAAGACCAGCCCCTACGCCCACTTACAAGCCCATACCGTGTACACTCGTCACGCTGAAATGTCCCATGTGTACCAAGAGGCGAGAAGAACTGCTCCAATCGGTGTAATCCCTTACACCTTCCTAACGGTCCTTATGAGGACCACCCAATTATACCCGAAAGGGCAAGCTTCTAATTAAAAGCACAAACATCAGCTCCTACATGCACACACCTAGGTAAAATAGGTAAATAACACTTAGTGAATGGGAACTTCCTACTAACAGCGCCCAGGTAAAAAAAAAAGAACACCCACACACTATTAGTATGAATGTATAAGTTACACAGTAGTATACTAGTCTAATAGATACACCGAGTAGTCCCGGAAAAAAACGAGTGTAAACGCCCACACGGTCGTAAATTAGCACATGGGTCATGGTACACTTTGAAGGGTATGAGGTGTTGGGATTGTCATAGAATGCACTCTATTTGAATGTGTATTTTTTGAGGTGCTGGAGATTGGCAATCATCATCGAATATGGAGGACGGTAGAAGGATTGGTTTGGGCATGAAAAGGGCCTTTAGGGTAATGTTTTGGAGTGAGGAGGTGGAGATTGGTAAGCATAGAGGAGAGGAGAGGAGAGGAGATTGACATGGTGAGTCTGATGTTAAATTGAAATGTGCCAGATTAAAAAGTCCCCTTTCGAACGACTGGGTTGGCCCTGAAAAGGGCCGTTGGGTGTTTTTTACAATGTTTTCTCAGGGGGAACTTTCCTATTTGCTCCGGCTGATTGAGAAGTAGCCTCCGGGCTGTTGTTGTTGTTGCTGGTGGGCGACTGGCTGGAGTTGTTGTGTCTCCTGGAGCACTAGCTGGGGTTGTTGGTCCTCCAACACGTACCCCTGGGCGTCCAACCAGTCTCGCCCCTCCAAATCGGCCGGCGCTTTGGTTATGAGGTGATGCAAATCGGCCCAGGCTAGTGGAGTGGTGTTCTTATTTTCCCGGGTCCATCTTTTGATTTCATCTATCCAAAAGGCTTTCAACACTTTGCCCAATTCTTCTCTCTCTCGCCTCTCTTTCATTACTCTCCCCGCACCTTTGCTTGTAGACATCTTTGCTACACGGCTCATCTTTCTCTCAATAGGGTCTTTGCACATGGAAATATTGTGATAGAATGTGCTCTTGTCCGCTTGGCTCGGAGTTGATATCCTGAATGTGATGGATATCGATTGGCTGTCTAAAAGGCGCGAACCTCATCGATTGGCTCTTCTTTGGGCAAATCTATTGGTTGAAATAATGGATATTCATTGGTCCAAATATGGTAGTTGCACCCGGCCCACCATTACGCCAGAATCCTACCAAGCTTTCAATAGCAATTTCCTAGGTTAAATTGAAGGCCCATACAATAACCCAGGATGATATCGATTGGCTGCCTAAGACCGGCTTAGCCCACTCATTGGCTCTTGTTCAGACTTAGCCATTGGTTGAAAAAATGGATGCTGATTGGCCCAATAAGGCGCTGCAACCCCTTCTGGATTAACATTTCAATCCTCGTTTTTTGACCAAGCTCCGCTATAGGAAAACCTAGGTTAAATGAATTCCTATCCCTATAACATTACACCACCGAATCATCACGGACTTTGACGAAGGTAGAGGGGCAATGAAAAATAAAACTATAACGTGACGGGAACGGACTAGGATAGAGAGGCACGAAAAAATAAAACTATAACGTGTACGGCTACGGACTAGGGGTTAATTATACGAATAGGGTATGTTAGTCTTGACATTGTAGTAGTATAAAATGTACCCGTCCAACCCTATTTGCGGCGCAGAGGTTAGTCACTATGGACTGACAGGGTGTAGTATAAGCGCATGTAGAGGAAGAGCGCTACTCTATATATACAGGCCTCCTTCGCCGGTGTTTGTCATTCACCACCATGGGAGCGTGCGGAGCAGACGGTGAGCTTGCGTTGTTCCAACTGACCTCCGACGTCTACCTTATCGTCAATGATTACAAGCGTCTAGTCCGTCATCCATAATTCAGCCGTCGTCCATTAGAGAATATCCGCGTCCATAATCCAAAGACCTATTCCATATTCCATATAACAGTATTAGCACCAAATTCAAAAAGACAATCATAGTATACATAAACATAGGCTTGTTTCCTGCAAGAGAGAAGCGGTCAACAGTTTTCAATGATGCCGGCAAGACATCATGATGATGGCAATGACCATCACCTGGAGCTCATCGAAGAACAACCCCGGGAGATATTTTTATCCCTATCAGACTGGACTCTATTGACACGGTTGCTACAGGGGAAAGAGCCCGAAGTCGATTTCATGCACGTGGGAGTCGGTGTCTACATACGCAGTGGTGGAGATGATTCTTTTTTCCCCCGGTTAGAACAGCGTGGTGGCGCCCATATCACACTCCGTCCTGCATTATGGATGGCGTGAAAGCTATTATCCCCGACGTCCATGACTTACTGCACCCGAAGCGAACTCTGTGGCTACCCGGACTCTTACACCTGGCTGCACCCTATTGTTGTACCCCAAACGAGTGGATCTCATCGATAACCGGGCTGTGTGGGGACCCAAAGCCCACGTCTCTTTGTCCCCGGAGGGATGGACCACCTTGAAACGTGTGTTAAAGGGTACACTGAGCGGTGATGGCATTCACCTGTGTGACCAGGTCTACATTTTCCGCGGCTCCTTTTTTGCTCAACTCACCTGTCTCAAAGGAGGACATTTTACCCTGGACCCTGATCTATGTGCAGCCTTGGAAGAAGTAGTCCCCATTGTCGATGAAGTACTATATCTATAGGGTGCACACAGGCTAGAGTGTCAGTGTCTTACCATGAAGCGAACACACAGCAGTGCAAACCAGAGGGGCACCCAGAGGGGGACCCGAAAGGGAAGCCAGTGGAGCACCCGCAAGGCCGACCGGAAGGGTACAACGTGGAGTAAGACTGTGAACAAGGTGTTAACAGATTTGTATTACAGCCCAACCAGTCCAGCCGCTTATAGCGCCGTGGGAGCGCTTGCTCGAGCTGCACACTCCCAAGGCATCAGTCGAACTGAAGTTCGGGAATGGTTAAAAACCCAAGACACTTATAGCTTACATCGAGCAGCCCGACGACATTTTCGCCGTAACCGAGTCATCGTAGGAGGAGTAGACGCACAATGGCTGGCCGATTTGGTCGATATGAGTCGATTTGCTGCCCACAATGATGGACATCGGTGCATGTTGACCTGTATCGATATTTTATCCAAGTACGCGTGGGTGGTACCCATCCGGACCAAAACAGGAGAGAATCTGGTACGAGCGTTCCAGCAGATTTTCAAGACGGGTCGCAAACCCCTCTATTTGCAAACGGATGAAGGCACAGAATTCCTCAACCGACACTTTCAAGCCTTTCTCAAGAAACAGAAGGTGTTTTCTTCCATACGTGCAACGAGACCAACGCCTCTGTGGTGGAAATGTTCAATCGGACCTTGAAAGGTCGGATGTGCAAGTATTTTACAGCCAAAAACACCCGACGGTACATCGATGTGCTACCTCAACTGGTCCGAGGGTACAATCGAGCCTATCATCGCAGTATCCAGTGGGCTCCCCTCGATGTGACGGAAGGCAACGAACATCAAGTGCGCCGTACGCTGTACTCGATAGAACCAAGTCCACTCACTTCACCCCGTTATAAACGCGGAGATGTGGTACGGATCAGTAAAGACAGAGGTCAATTTGCGAAAAGTTACTTGCCCAACTGGAGTGACGAGCACTTTGTCATCGTTCGCCATAGCCCCCGAAACTCACACTTCTATCAACTTGAAGATCTACAAGGAGAAACGCTCCAAGGCACGTTTTACGAGGCGGAATTACAACCCGTGGTAAAAACAGAGAAAGACTACTACATGGTGGAAAAGATTTTGAAAACCGAACGTCGACGTGGCATCCCCTATCATTTCGTCAAATGGCAAGGTTGGCCCAGTCCGTTTAATTCCTGGGTCTCAGCCCGTGACATGAAACGGCTATAAATTCTACCTCACATCTCCTACACCGTTCAGTCTAGGGTTGTACCATGGATAGTACACATTTGCCCTTACTGCTGCGGACTCGGAAAGGACAAGTCGGTACTGTCGTGTGTATATTAGCGCTTCTGTGTGCCTTGTTTGGAGGAGTCTTCTACGACTTGGCGTACCTGATATCCTGTTTCAACCTACCATCCACTCGTCCAATAGCTGCCCCCCCCCACTCCAAGGTCAAGTGCAATCACCCAACACCAACACCACCATCTCTCCTAATTCTACTACTCTGCGGAACATTACCAGGGTACCACCAGGTTCTACAACGCGGTCAAGTCCTACTCTCATTCCTACTACTACTACTCTGCGGAACTTCACCAGGGTACCACCAGTGTACCTGCCTAGTCCTACCCTCAGGAGCGACACACCAGCATCATCTTCCACCATCACAGCTACCAGGGCAAAACCACGGCAACATAGGACTCCCACGACGACTCTAACGCCTAGAGTGGGTATAGTACCACGTTTACCACGGCAACGGTACCCTCAGGACTACAACCCCCGGTGAAATCCACGACAACGGTGGTGGGCCTCTGAACGCTTGGCGCAAATCACCAAATAACCTATGGATCCTCGGTGGCAGCATCCCTTCACGTGTCTCATCGCTGGACCGACCGGGTCGAGAAAAACACACTTCATTCAACGGCTCATCCAACACGCGTCAGCCCTCATTTCACCGCCCGTGGCTCGCATCCTCTGGTGTTATGGAGCTTGGCAGCCTGCGTACGAGGAACTGGCACGCATACCTGGACTCACCTTGGTGGAAGGATTACCCCCAGAGGATACCCCAGAAGACACGTTGGTGGTGGTAGACGATCTGATGGCCGAAACGGACAGTCGGGTGACGCGTCTCTTTACGAAAGGGAGCCATCATCATCGGTTGAGCATCATCTACATCGTCCAGAATCTCTTCAGTAAGAACAAAGAGCACCGCAACATCAGTTTGAATGCTCAGTATGTGGTGTTGTTCAAAAACCCCAGAGACGCATCACAAATTATGCACCTGGCGAGACAGATGTACCCTAAAAACACGGCATTTGTGCGGGAAGCCTTTGCAGATGCCACCCAAGGGGCCCACGGCTATCTTCTCATCGACTTGAAAAAAGGGACACCCTCGGCACTTCGATTGCGGACCCATATTTTTTTCCGGAGAGTTCCAGACGGTGTACACGCCCAAATAAATAAATAAAAGAAGCAGACACAACACTCTAGCATTCACTTCCTCATCATGTCTGCACGGATACGGTATTACGCAGCGAGCCACCGGAGGTGGGCCGGGCCCTGGTGCACGGCGCGGACGCGGGATTGGTACGGTGTTTGTGTGAAGTCGCTCATAATGTGTTAAAAGGGAATGTTCCTCTCAGTCCCCTACAGAAAGGGAAATTGCAACGGCACAAGACGGGTCCCCGAACGCTGGTGGAGAAGACGGGAAGTTTAAAGAAAAAGAAACAGGTGTTACAGCGAGGTGGATTGCTCGGGGCACTACTCGCACCCTTAGCCGCCTCCGTACTGGGACCATTAGTAGGGTCCATCTTGTGTGGAGCACGCTAACGTCATGGAACATACAAAAAAATGATGCTGGTGGAACCTCGAATGTTACAAAGCTTGCAATCCCCCTATCCCGTGCCTGCCACGGTACATCAACTCCAGTCCCTCGACGAAGAGATGAATAGTATACTCCAACGCCGACTACCCGATCACGAGAAAATTCAACTCTACCATCAGAAGCTGAACCGCCACAAGACGTTTATGGATCAATATAGAGGACGTAGCAGTACACCACCAGCACCACCACCACCAGCGCCAGCACCAACACCGTCATCATCACCTCAGCTGGAAGATGAAGTCTTGGCCAGTGTCCCTAAGGCATTCAAGACCAAGGCACGTTTATTGTTGGACCGGGTGAAACAGAATCCTGATATGGGTTGGAGCGACCAGGGGGAACTGTTTATTCGAAACCGAGTGGTGCCGGGGTCTCATATCACCGATTTGATCAACGATACGGTGCGCTCTCGCAAACACTCTAATCCACCCGGCTGGGAAGCCTTTGCTCAGGGGTTGAAAGACACACACGTCCCTCAAGAATTGGTGGGGAATCCTCAACGTTGGCAGTGGATGCAGCGGACCCAGCAATCGCCGAGTGGCCCACCACCACCATCACCACCACCACTACCTTCTTGGGAACCGGAGTCACCCACCAAAACACCACAACGACGAGCACCTACTTCGTCACCCCTTTTACCACGCCACCCCCTGAAACTACGTACATCAAGATCTATGACACGTAGCAAGTCACCGCGACGAACACAACGCCGCGTTCATCCGCCCAAGGCCTGGGAGCCCTATTAAAGCCAGGTGCAGAAGCAAGAAAGCTCAGTCGTCATGTTTTACCTCACGTTGCCCAGTAACAGTTCGCTCGATGTGTTCCCTGAAAACACCTTGGCCAAGTACGTGACCCAGTTGCTGCAACCGTTGCATTTACCTGGACGCTTGGAATGTGGACTCGTGGATATCCAATACCCTTACTCGTGGTACAACGTGCGAGACAAGGAAGTGTGGTACGAGGTGACCTACGAAGGCAAAGTCACGCATCTGTCCCTACCCGAAGGCCAATACGATACCCCCAAGGAGTTCCTGGAAGGCCTGAAAAAACTGATGCATTATAAGTCTCTACGGGAGGTCACGAATGTTTCAAAACCCATTAAAACCTTTCCCTTCATCAATCATGTGGACTTCGATTACAACGCACACAACGACAAGGCCTGTCTCACTCTCAACCCCAACGTGGGTGTGGAAATCAGTCCTACCCAAGAGCAAATGATGGGTTTCGATCTACGGACGTTCGCTGGTCCCACCGCCCACAAAGGCCACATCACGATGGATATGAAGGTGTGTATGTACGTCTACTCGGACGTGGTGGACAACCACATTGTCGGCGATGTCAACACACCTCTGATACGGCTGGTTCCCATTAAAAAAGGGTATGGAGATCAAGTCACACACAGTTTCAACCACGTACTCTACCTACCCGCATGACACTCCGATATCAACTCGATCACGGTGGATATAAGAGATGACACGGGACGCCCGGTGGCATTCGAACGAGGGAAGGTGGTGCTGACACTTCATTTCCGACAAGCACGTTCTCCCCACTTCGTATAATGTACGTGCCTTACCAGTGTCATACGGCCAGCTATGCCGACTATTACAAGAAACAAAAGGGCGGTGGCCTTCCAGTCTTTAGCAGTGCACGCATGCAACGAGGTCACATACTCGGGAGCATCGTCAAAACGTTTTTGCCCTTGGTGTCACGTGGAGTAAAAGCGGTGGGCAAACAAGCGGTACGCAGTGGACTGCAAGTGGCCGGTGAAGTCTTAAGTGGTGCGGCACCCCGACAAGCCTTGAAACGGCGGGCCAAAGAAGCAGGCAGCGTCATGGTCGCCAAAGCTCTTAAAAGACAACCCCGTCACAGGGTAGAGTCATTCGACGACCAACACACCGACGAGGCACACGCCAGAAGAAGAAGAAGAGAGACATCTTCGCATAATGGCATTCATCCACTCCGAGTCGTGTCCGTCTACCAACAGTGAATTGGATTTGTGGACTATTCCACCCACACAGACCAGTGTCGCCGAAGGTCGTTGGGTAGAACATCGCCCCCTGGCTAGCCTGACGGGAACGGGACCGCTGGAATTTACCGTTGAAAACAAAGACACGGCCTACCTGGATTTAGCCCACACGTACCTTTACGTGAAAGCCAAAGTGGTGAAAGGAGACGGGACGGACATCGAGGACGAAGCGGTCGTAGCCCCAGTGAATCTCTGGCTGCACTCGATGTTCCAACAGGTGGATATCAGTCTGAACGATAAACTCATCAGTACGTCCACCAATACGTACCCGTACCGAGCCTACATCGAAACGTTATTGTCGTACGGAGAAGATGCCAAAAAATCACACTTGCAAGCCTCACTGTACTACAAGGATTCGCCCGGTGAAATGGATATGACCACCGTTGCAAATAGTGGGTTCATCCAACGCAGAAGGTTTACAGGCGGTAGCAAGTCCGTCGATATGATGGGTCGACTGCACGCCGGCCTGTTCCTGCAAGATCGGTACCTGATGAACGGTGTATCCATCAAGATCAAGCTGATTCGTTCCCCACCCTCCTTCGCCTTGATGGCCGGCGGAGATAACCCCAATTACAAGATCGTCATAGAAGAAGCAGCCCTGTTTGTGCGTACCGTGGATTTGCAACAGGGCGTGTTGGTGAGTCACATGGAAGCCTTATCGAAAAAACCAGCCCTGTACCCCATCCGACGCGTACAGCCCAAGGTGTTCTCCGTGCCGGCAGGTACGATGATGGCCAATAGAGAAAATTTATTTCTAGGGGATCTCCCTAAACGTCTTAACCTGGCGTGTGTCACCAACACCAGTTTCAATGGACAGTGGGGTGAGAATCCGTTCCACTTTCAACATTTCAACATCAACTTTGTGGCACTGCACGTGGCTGGCCATCAAATTCCAGCCCGTCCGTTACAACCGGATTTTGGTAACCAGTACTATGTGCGGAGCTACCTGAACCTGTTTACAGCCACAGGACAAAACAATCAGGACGAAGGAAATACCATCACTCGACGAGACTTTGGCCGTGGGTACACTTTGTCTGCCTTCGACCTGACCTCCACCTTGGAACACGATCATCAGCTGGCCTTGCTCAAGAAAGGAAACTTACGGTTGGAACTGCGTTTCTCCGTACCTCTATCCCATACCATTAACGTGATTTGCTACGCCGAGTTTGATAACGTCATCACAGTGGATCAGCAAAGAAACGTCCTGTGTGACTACGCCAGCTAGAGTCATGGATACAGAGCAGCTCATCACCGTACTCCAGCGGGATACGCGGGTACACATTCGAGGTGTGTTTCCACGCAATGTCCTTCCGACCACCCCATCCACCCCGGCGGCCTACATCCTGAATACTCGTCCGGGTGAACATTGGGTAGCTGTATACGTGGACGCCCTGGGGCAAGGAGAATACTTTGATTCCTACGGACTTGCATCCCTGCATCCCGATTTGACCCAGTTCATGGACGAATCTACTACAGTGCGGCGCTGGAATACTAAAAGTATATACTAAAAGGGTACTACTAGTTTAGTACCCTTGAGTAGTGTATGCGGACAGTACTGTGTGTTTTATCTCACTCACCGGAGTAGAGGACATTCCATGCAAACAATCATACAGATGTTTGATGATTATTCTCAAGCCGAAGACCGTGATGTCTTAGTGTACGACTGGGCTGCCTCTCGTTTTAATGTTCATGCCCCATTTCTCTGGTTGTCTTAATTTATTCAATGCACCGCGCGGTGTTCTTATTGTTGTTATGACGTTGTTGTTCTGACGTTTATTGAGGTTCAATAAAAATTCATAAAAACACAAGGTGAACAAGAATGTATAGAATATGTACATGTACAAAGAATATAGTAGGTGTGTAGGACTGGCGCCTTAGACCACTCGGCCATCCTGACTATTACAGTTATCGTGTACGCTATTTTTTACAGTTATAGTTTTAATGAGAAGTATATCAAAATTTCATAGTTTCACAAGTCCAGGTAGGTGGTACTTTCCGCTTGGGGTAGAAAAATGTGACGGCATTTCGTTCCTGGATGTACGTCCGCATCTGGTGGTCGACGACCCGAAATCCTCTGTTAGTTCCACTCGCACTGGCCTGGTTTTGCAGCACGTTCAGGTACAAGGGTTTGTCGATGGCCGGATCGCGCCGGTTCACCCCTTTGCAGCTAAACTTATTGTTTTCCGCTCCAACGTAACAGTAATACGTCTTCGAGGAGAGAGCAATCATGGCATCGCCACTCCACTCCAACTTGAAGAGGCCCGCCGTCCGCTTGTCGTACTGGTAATGGTCACGTCGAGGTAGCCACTGGTCCCGTTCCGCCTCATACTGTGCACGTAACTCGGGTTTGACAAGGGACTCCCAATCCGCATTAGACACGGCCAGACACGGCCATGTAAGAAGAGTCTGTATCCATCTTCATGAGTTGCCAGTCTGATGGATTAAAATACACACCCATGAAATCATATAAAAACTGTAGCATCCTCACCTTGAGCACCTGGTATATCAAACATCCAATTTGGAGGGGCAGGTTGTAAGAAATAGACTTTTTGGCTAAAGCGATTTCATACGTATCGTCATCGATGACCTCGACGAACCGAAACAGGGGAGAATTCACCTTTTTGCGGGCTTGTTTGGTGGAACAGATATTCACGTTCATGTGCTTGTCTTGGTTAGTCACCGTTTTGCCATAATAGCCATTGACCGTCAATTTCCACGATTCTCCGATGATGGCCTTACTCGGATCTTGATCGCCTTGACGACGGGCTGACGTCACGATGTCGGCATTCCCCGCAAAACAGGTGTTGGGTACGTACTGTAACACTTGGTACACGCGCGTCACTTCCAGGCCGTGGCTCATGTACCACTGTAGTAGCGGAGTGCCCAGCAAAATTTTCTCTGCCCACATACTGCCAATCAACATCCGACGAGGTCGAGGCAGACACTCGTGTTGCTCAGCATAGGCACCCATGGTGTCTCCAATGTCATCCCGACCCACCAGTGTGTTTTTAAAGATGGGTGGGCACTGGACGGAGAGTGGCTTGAGAGTGTCGGGAACATGCAGGTCGCATTCCACAAAGCCGTAGGGGTCTCCGGAACGAATGGCGTCGAACATCTGTGGCAGAGTCAGGAGTCGCCGACGACTGAGAGGGTACTCGCGCGCTTGAAGGAAACGGCGTAAATGTGGGAGGGCCTGGCACATGGTGTGAAATTCACACTCCCACATTTCGATGAGGTGGTATCCCATCTCTTTGATGTAATCCCAGTTCTCCTGGATTTCTTCTCGTAATTCTTCCGCCGATTTCCCACGTCGTTCGTTGAAGCGTCCAGCGCTGAAATGGCATTCGTGGCCGTGCCAATAGCAGCCGTTAAATTGAAATACGGTGGGTGTTCTACCCACAAGGGCAAACCCATCGACGGGGAGTCGGCGATCTCCTATCCGCTTCTCTGTGGCGTTGGTCTGATGGCGTATAGAAATTCCCCGTCGATAGGCTTCCCAGTTCAACCACTGGTCGGCGAGATGTTTGTACGGCGTGCGTTGAGGTCTGAAATGCTGACCTTCCGCCAACCAGCGCGTATAATGACTGCTTGGCATGGGCTGGGCAAGAGACCACAGAAACAGGGCATTGGCATCGAATCCAATGATTTTGGCACAGGATTTCCCACCTGGAAGAGTGGTCACGTCCTTCTCCTGGTAGCGATGAAAAATAAGACTGGGCCCACCGACGATGTTCCGCTTTAAACAATCGTACATGTCCTCGTCTTTTTGCTGTATCAGCGAGAAGTAAGTGGAACAATCTTGAAAGAGATGGCGTAGAGCCAGACCCGGTAAACTCAAGCACTCCTTGAATATGTCGACGTGCATTTGGTCCCGAAAGAGTTGAACCATTTTCTCGGCCGCTTCGAGGAAAGGAACCACATCTATGTTATTATACCATATCAGGAAATCTCGCAAGGTCTGCATGTGTTGGTCGTTCCATACCTGATGTAGTTCCCGGTACGTTTCTTCCGAACATTCCACTTGCTTCAAATCGTCAAAGAACGCATCCCGGGGTGGTAACTGTTTCCTCGAAGCGGTCGAGCGTCGATATATACGTGTAAGGGAATCTCCCTTTGGTTTGTGCACAGTCATACGCCTTCATCCACTGATCATAGCTATAATTGGGAGCTAAGTAGTTCCGTACATCCAGGAAATGGAGTGATGTGGTAGTGAGGGCCATATGATTATTGATCTTTTTGATGGCGGACTTGATGGTATTAGCCTGGGCCAAGTAAGGGTAGAGAAATTCCTTCACCCTGTTCAGATCGTATCGCCCCGAGTTGAAGCCGAGCACAGGTAACTGGCCTAGGTATTGTAGGAAGCGGGCTTTCAATTTCTGCGCATACGGCTTAGGTAAAGGTACAACCTGCGGCTGAATGTTATCCGGCTCCGGCTCCGACTCTGACTCAGTCTCCGACACTTCATCGTCGCTGAAGGATACACCGGGTATAGGAATCCGGTCGTCGAGTAGGTCCAGTACGTCTTGGAACTTGGACACCAACAATTCCGTACTGGCCGCTTTGACTTCCTCTAAATAACCCATCATGCGGGTAATCAACTCATGGGAGTTCCCCGACGACACGAAACAGACGGGCGCAGCGTCATAGCCGGGTACGTTGGGGGAAATGCTCACACTCAGGGGAATATGGCGCTGCGTCCACTGCGTTTTCGCTGAGAACATGTCCATGGGTTCCAAAAGGGCCTCGAAATCGTAACACGCCCGGTAGGGAAAATAACGGTCCTCCTCCGGTATGACAAGACCCCCATCAGCCAGTTCCTGGAAGATGGTGGGCGTATTATGGTACACACCGCCAGGAAAATTGCGCTTCACAGTATTGTCACAAATCTTCTCGTGCCGATGTAAGTCCAGAGAACGGTGAAACAACCGATGACATTGGACACAACTGTAGGATTGCGCGTACAGGCTCATATCGTAGATCAGGGGAAAATGACTCACCCCGCCGTGGTCGAACACATTGATTTTCATCGTAGAGGCATACCGTTCTGCTGAGCGATGAACCAATTCAACCACAAATATGTCATCCTCCTTCGGTTGTAAACGGCATACAAAATTTTGACGTCGAACAGCGATTCCACGACATCCAAATACTTGAACGGGACTCCCCGGAACCGTGGCGGATCTATGTCTTGCGCCTCTAGATACTCTTCCCAATATAGCCATCTGCCACTCTTTCACAATTCTTGGGATCGCACTGGTTCAAATGAACCGCCAAACACAGAAACAGACATTTCCGGTCTTTGTAGAGGCCGTTTGCGCCTCCCGTTAACGCATACAGTCCTTTTCGATGGAGCAGCCAAGGTGGAAGAATAACAGGAGTACCGATGGGATGATCTCTCAATTTGGTCACCAAAAATGTGATGTTCGTGACCATTTTCACAACCCATTTGGTGTTGGAACGTTGCAAACGCGCCCATTCCAATGGATCCAACGTGGTGAGTTGCTCGATGAGTGGCTCCAGAGAAATAGCATCCGTCACCGTGAAGGGCTGGTCAAACACATAGGTATTATTACTGGGATAATAATACCGTAACTGGTCCGTCTCTTTGTGCCGTAAAATGTACCCAAATGTCATATTCAATTTGAACGCTGTCACTTGGTCCGTAAAAATACTCTCGGCGTAGGTAGGAAGATACGTGAGGTCCTCCAATCGGAAATTGTACAAGTCCAATAGACGACGGTGACGGTGAAAACAATGGCGTATGGTGTTCCAGTGACGTCGATAGAGTTCACTCACACGCTTGTCTTCGGGCAAGGCATCAGCCGGAGGCGCTGCTGGATCCCGTGGAAAATCTTCTCCACGTCTCATGCTGCGGTGAGGCTCAGGCAAGTAGCTCCTCTCGTCAGAGTGGCTCAGGCTGGTCAGGCAGGCTGGTGAGGCAGGTTCCAGCTGGTGAAGCAGGTGAATGAATGCAGCAATCCCCTAAACATTCTGACTCTTATACACCTACATAGAGGTGCCCGGATGCAGGCGCGGATGTCACCGAAAAAAACACATACAACTCACCACCTGCAGTCGCCCCCTCAAGACCCTCATACATGCATACCCTGATGCAGGCGCGGACGTCATCGAAAAAAACACATACAACTCACCACATGCAGTCGCCCCCTCAAGACCCTCATACATACATACCCGGATGCAGGCGCGGACGTCACCGAAAAACCCCCGCAGACATCTCACCATATACAGTCGCCTCCTGAAGACCCTCATACATACCCGGATGCAGGCGCGGACGTCACCGAAAACCCCCCACAGACATCTCACCATATACAGTCGCCTCCTGAAGACCCTCATACATACCCGGATGCAGGCGCGGACGTCACCGAAATTCCGGCGAGAAAAACCCACAGACAGGTCAGTACACGCATTCCTATCATGTTTCCTACCCAGGTCACGCCCGATTCACGCAGACTGGAAGTGACGTCATACCTGCGCAGACCACTTTCTCGCGCATGCGCACTGGCACCAATACGACTCGAAATGTGTATAGCCTACTACTCTCGTGACGCCATCTTCTGCCAGATTTTGGACGCTGCAGGCCGTACTGTCTATCGTTGGTGAGATAATTTACTTTATGTGCACGTGTTGAGGTGTGTTACCTCCTTTTGTAGCCGGTGGCTACGTTGAATGTTTTGGCAATTGGTGGTTGTTTTTTTATTTCTGTCGGTGACAGTAATATATATATCGACCGGTGGTCGAGAAAAAGCATAGCGGTGCTGTGCGTATTATATATATATCGACCTGGGGCCGAGCATGGCGGTGCTGTGCGTGATTTGTGCAAACGATGAGGATGTTCTTTTTATCTGCTGATTGAATTTGGTACTTCTTGTGACAGGACATATTGTTTAGGGTGTAACTACATCCTTTTTATGAGTGACTTGTTGAACAAATATCAGTTTTGAGCAAGTTCTTGAGTACTGCAGCGTGGTTTGGACGGATGGTTACTTTAGTTACACCGCTCCCCCCCCCCCCCTTCTCCTCTCTCACTTCCCCGAATTTCCCCCTTCCTTTTCGTCTAGAAGACACCCAGTTGGGTGAAGTTGAGAGCCAGAGTGGCTGAATTAAATGCGGACTTCAGTAAATTATCCCCATAGGAGGGTAAGGCTATTGATGGATAATTGGGTCAGTGGTCTATCCATTCACCGCGTCGTGACTGAGAAGCCACATGGATACAATGTTGCGATGTTATATTTGGGGGATAGAACAAACGTTCGTGCACCAAACCATCACTGGTATCTTTTAATATTGCTGTGAATGGTCTGAATTGATAATAAATTTGTGAGATTTGGGAAACCAGTTCTTGGCTCAAGGGGGACTAATCCCCTAGTGGACATTGTTCACGTGAGCCGAGGACTGGGGTCCACTATTTATAATATCGGAATTCAGAGGTAACTTATTGTTTTCTACAGGGAATTATTTTTGCTGAAAAAAGGTCCTACCAAGAACTTGTGTAAATGTATAGCTTTTTATGGATGGTGAACCCTGGTCCTTAGCTCGTTATGATATTTACGGGTTTTAGAGCTTCTGGAATACATGTTTGATTGGGAATACATGCATGGTTTTCTTTGGAGATTTGATTGGGGTTGTGTTTTTTCTTGGGGAGATTTGTTTGGGGTTGGGGTTTTGTGAGTAATGGATGTTTGGCTGGGATTGACATAAAATGGCATATACGATTTGGCCGAGGATTTCGAAGGCCATTTGATCCGCTACTAAACCGAGTTCACGGCACGAGTGGAGATAGGGGACACTTCGGATAGTGTCAAAACCGCTGACACTAAAAAGACTTCATTCAGAATGCCAACAACACCGTAACTTTGAAAAGATATGTGAAAGGCCTTCTAAATGACATAAGCGCTGGTCCTGGAAGGATTTGATTCACAATGCCGACAACACCGCCAGAGCCTGTTTGTAGAGATGCATGAAAGGCCGGCAAGACCGGCGCTATGAACATAGGTCAAAACATATATTAGCATATATACAATGTAAAATTAATGTTAGCGACATCGATATAGTTGACATTAATATTGTGGCAATTATGTAACAAATTTATTACAATACTAACGCTCTTCAATACTTTTATATCATAAATGTCCGAAATGTATATATTCTATGCAGACTAGCGGAGAATAGAGAAGAAAGTACCTGCAAATCAAAACGCAAATGTAACAAAACGTATCGACCTGAACATGCATTTATCATCAGTAGCCGAAAGTATATTTTACTGAAGTCAATTACACAGTGTATAACCCTGTCCGGCTGGGATTTATTTATGACGAGCCATCTGTGCCCATTTTTGACGTGATCGCACCGAGTCGACACGTGTGCTGAGATGGAGGTTGAGCATTTGACAATTTTCTGCGTGTTACACATCACTTTATGGAAGAAACTGAATGAGATAATGTTCTAGATTTATTTTGACAGATCCTGTGTCAAAATCAACTCCATAGATCATCTCGTTTTCATCATAATCGTGTTCATGTTAGGAATTTATTAAAACTCTGTCGAATTTTACAGTTATGAAGTTGATTGTTCTTGTGGTATAGGAATCAGATATGACTGGTACAGAGGAGATAAATATAAGTATTAAGAGGTGAATATTTAGGAACAAGTGTTCATGTCCTGAAATGAGACTGTCCGTATTTTTGTCGAGGGGATTTTTTCGACTGTTCGAGTTTTTGATGAGTTCCTGTCCGCATTTTTGGCGTGCATAGTAAAAAGCGAAGTGCAATTACTGTGCACATATACTATAGCAATGCCTAATCGGCACTGATACTAGTGTTCATGTGTAGGGCCGAATGATGACTTAATTATTCCAGTGGGTTTCATATCTCAGAACCAACACTACGGCACCATGATCCGTTTCATTTTCATGTTGTCTTATAGTTTTTAAATTGTTCTAAGAATACCAGAGGAAGAATCATTCCAAGAAATATTCGTAGGCCCACAACCAGTCCGCGGAAGATCCACGAAGAAATCCGCAAAGCTCGCAAAGCCTAACATATTTCACTGCCATAAATGTCACTTTTTTACCAAATGGAGGTTCAACCTCCAGCTGCACAGGGACGTACATACTGAAGCATCGTACGGCTGTCCAATTTACAGTAGACCATTCAAAGTGAAATGGTCCAGAGATACACACACCAAATATCGGAAATTCAATTTCCGATATCGAGAATTGCAATTCCCGATATCGGAAATTAGGATTTTCGATATCGAAAATTCAGTTACCGATATCGGAAATTGTCACTGAATTTCCGATATCGGAAATTACAATTCTAGTTTTCGTAAAGCTTCCAGAGCTTTCATTTTCGATGTTGGAAATTCAGTGACAATTCCTGATATGGGAAATTCTATTTCCAATATCGGAAATTGAATTCCCGATATGGGAAATTCTATTTCCGATATCGGAAATTGTCACTGAATTTCCGATATGGGAAGTTCTAATTCCCGATATCGGAACTTCTATTTGCGATATCGAAAATTAGAATTTCCGATATCGGAAATTCGGAATAAAAAGCACTTTGGCTTGCCATACTTTAAGTGTGTCGACAGGGACAACACTTAAAGAGCAGTCCCTGTGGACACACTTATAGGGTTATTTCAACACTTTACGAATAAGTTTCAACACTTTAGTTTTAAGCGTCTCCAAGTGTCTCAAAATGTTCAAGTGGAGATCATCTATGTCGTACGACCGCAATAATGTAAAATACAACATCTAGGCTGACAAGTTGCTTTGCTTTTGAGATTTGGATTTTGTTTTTTATATCATTGCAAATTCTGAATATACCAAAACTACAGTGCTTACAAAAGGAACAAAAAAATGATTCAAAAATTATCATGCTGACTGTACCCGGCCGGTATAGTATTTTATTTCTTTTCTTTTTTTACAAATTGTATTCCTTGCCAATGTCTCAGTATGTACGAAATATTGACGCAAAGGACGCAGTACATTCGAGCCAGAAATCGTCCCCAGTTTGAGGTGCCAAAAATAATCCTTCCCAAAAATAAAATATTATTAAAGAAACATTTTGACTGGCATAAAGATCCACATTTTGTCATACACAGAATAATTCCAAGACATTAAGTATCACGGTTCTCGAAGGACAGGGCTGTGAAGTATTACTGCAAAATCGCTGATTTTAGGTGAAGACGTCTATTTCTCTCTGTAAATATATTCATTTCACATTCGAACATAACAAAACTTGCCCCGGCCCCCAGCTACATACTTGAACAATCTCTTGGAACTTGATCAATCTATTGAGACAAAGCATAAAACTAATCCTGCATGGGTATGACTTTGCACTCTTAATATGTTTTCTGTTCGGTTCAACGTCTTCGAATTGCACGAAAGTATATACACCAATTCACGGCCTTATCTGAAAATCACGATACTCGCTCGCTTGGAATTATTCGGAGTATACATTTGTATCAAAATCTATTTTTTTCCATAGGTCATATTTTTCATATGTTCCTAGCTCTAATCACATCCTTTGGGTGGTATGCCATAGTAATATCGAAGGTTTAAATTTACGGGTATATGTATTTTCATTTTTTGATGAATGCATATTTATTTTGGGCGTCCTCGCAAATTCTACCTGTTAAAACATGTATAAATTTACATTATTGTTTAATATCCTGCAACACCAGGTTCAGGATATGCTGTACCGTATTTCTTGCCAATCTCAATATTTCTAAATGCCGGTATTGGCGAAAATGTTATATTTCGTAATTTCTTCGTGCATGTAAAAAACTGCATCCACAGGTAATTTTAATTATTTTTTTTTTATATGTTGTGCAGAACGGAATGTGTTCTCTCAATTTCGGTGTCGTCGGATGAAAATTTAATTACATGTGATTTACATTTATCGGTACATTTTTTCATATCTTGCAGAAGCAAATTCGGAAATTGCCGTACCTCGTGCCAATCTCGATATATTGGCACAATTTTGGATCTTGAATTTTCACCTTTTTAAAATGTTTAATTTGGATTGTGAAAGCATACATTTTCAAGTATAAATTGTATTGCCTTCCATCTTAAATTCCAAGTTCGGAATGTACCGTACTTGTCAATCCAGTGGTTTTCTCGATTACAACTTAGGGTGTCGACGTACTTGCTCAAGTTATACAGGCAATTTGTATACATGTTTCGTATTTTAAATGCCGACTGGATGAGTTGACTTCATCTAAAATCCAAGTTTAGATCAATGAAATCTGCATGTTATACATGGAAGTCGTATAGCCAGTTCCAAACATTAGATGATTAAGTTTCGTTGTGATCTAAGGCACTGGCAAACTGAAATCACAATAATTGCACATGTAGAGGAGATCCAAATTAGCGAAATCCAGACATAGTGTATACCTGCTTTTAGCCAGGAAAAAGAAGGAGAATGAGTGTAAAATGCAAGAGAAATTGGGGTCTTGTATCGTGACATGCAATATTTGGGCAATCATCTTTGCCCTGAAAGGGGCATCGATGTTGTCACTACTGTCTTTCCTTTGTTGGACGATTCATATTTCAGAAGGAGAGTCATATGTGCACAAATAACATCCATATTGTGCATGGAAAATTGGGTAGCACGTCGAAAAGTCGTACAGCGCGATTTTCTACCTCTTCACAAAGGCGCACTGTGTCACATCGAAAAGGGCACAGTAGCAGTTATGAGTGAGCTTTGCATTTCGACCTCTGCTGAGAACGTGGAAGAAAATTACACGCTTATTTCTACATATTAATAATGAAAACTAATACATGAATAAACATATGTCTTTTATGTGCTTATAAAAGTAATATTATATGGAGAAATATTCCATCCTTTCATAAAATTGCTTATATTTTCTTACCTCACTATCGCTAGAGTGAAAGCATGCGACACTATAATCGCTGTTTTTGTCTGAATTTATTCCCATTACCTTGATTATTCAGTTATGGTCTAGAATTGTCGCCAACACATGATGGTCTCTTGTGCTGGTCTCCCTATCACCTTGAAATGTTGCCAAGATGACAACTGTTTTTGTGTGTCATCAGCGATTGCGTCAGGAAGACGTACAGTTCCATCGTCATAAATATATCACAGGCGGACAGGCTTACACACTGTGAATTACATTTATGTTTAAACACAGTGTGTAAGCCTGTCCGGCTGGGATATATTTATGACGATGGAACTGTACGTCTTCCTGACAAAATCGCAGATGACACACACAAACAATTGTCATCTTGGCAACATTTCAAGGCGATAGGAAGACAAGCAGAAGAGACCATCATGTGTTGGCGACAATTCTAGACCATAACTGAATAATCAAGGTAATGGGAATAAATTCAGACAAAAACAGCCATTATAGTGTCGCATGCTTTCACTCTAGCGATAGTGAGGTAAGAAAATATAAGAAATTTTGTGAAAGGATGCATATTTCTCCATATAATATCACTTTCATAAGTACATAAAAGACATATATTTATTCATGTATTAGTTCTCATTATTAATATGTAGAAATAAGCGTGTAATTTTCTTCCACGTTCTCAACAGAGGTCGAAATGCAAAGCGCACTCATAACTGCTACTGTGCCCCTTTGTGAAGAGGTAGAAAATCGCGCTGTACGACTTTTCGACATGCTACTCAATTTTCCATGCACAATATGGATGCTATTTGTGCACATATCACTCTCCTTCTGAAATATGAATCGTCCAACAAAAGAAAGACAGAAGTGTCAACATCGATGCCCCTTTCAGGGCAAAGATGACTGCCCAATAATTGGATGCCACGATGCAAGACAACAATTTCTCTTGCATTTTAGACTCATTATCCTTCTTTATTTTCTGGCTAAAAGCAGTTATACACAATGGAGAAGATCACTAATTTGGATCTCCTCTACAGGTGCAATTATTGTGATCTCAGTTTGCCAGTGCCTTAGGTTACAACGAAACTTAACCATCTAATGTTTGGGATTGGCTACGACTTCCATGTATAACATGCAGATTTCATTGATCTAAACTTGGATTTTAGATGAAGTCAACTCATCCAGTCGGCATTTAAAATACGAAAACGTGCATACAAATTGCCTGTATAACTTGAGCAAGTATACGTCGACACCCTAAGTTGTAATCAAGAAAACCACTGGATTGACAAGTACGGTACATTCCGAACTTGGAATTTAAGATAGAAGGCAATACAATTTATACCCAAAAATGTATGCTTTCACAATCCGAATTAAACATTTCACAAAGGTGAAAATTCAAGATCCAAAATTTTGCCGATATATCGAGATTGGCACGAGGTACGGCAATTTCCGAATTTGCTTCTGCAAGATATGAAAAAAAATGTACCGGTAAATATAAATCACATGTAATTTATATTTTCAGCCGACGACACCGAAATTGAGAGAACACATTCCGTTCAGCACAACATATAAAAAATAAATAATTAAAATTACCTGTGGATGCAGTTTTTTACATGCACGGAGAAATTACGATATTTAAAGATGTAATCAGCCTCAAATCTGGGCTGAAATCGATGTCTCTCAAACTCAGCGAAAGTGACTTATGTTACAACAGGTACAAAATAAAACACAGCTGACCATAAGAAACTAAACTTGTTTCTACCATTCACGAGAAAATAGAAGGAGTTGATCTTTAAAAATAAACAGCATGGCATGCCGTTTATTTTCCCACGTCCGTGTCAACAAGCGTATACACGTATGATGCATTCTACCAACGTATGCTATGCGACATCACCGAACCGTAGGCACGAGCCATGACGCTATCCCATGGCTGCAGCGGTGCAGCATTCGAATTCGTGAGCGTCGCCACGTCACTCATACGTCACGCATTGACGTCATTTTCCTCTCCGCGTACAACACACACTCAATGGCGAGACAGAAAAGCCGTCGAAGCGGACAGAGTTACAAATTTCTCTGACAAGATATTCTTGCATTCGTTGTATATGACGATCCCACTGTCATCAAATATAATACATATGATGCTTTGGTAATCTTCCCTGCTGAAAAAACGCACAGGGGAGAGTTTACAAAATCCATCCATTTTGAGGCTGATTACATCTTTAACATTTTCGCCAATACCGGCATATAGAAATATTGAGATTGGCAAGAAATACGGTACAGCATATCCTGAACCTGGTGTTGTGGGATATTAAACAATAATGTAAATTTATACATGTTTTAGCAGGTAGAATTTGCGAGGACACCCAAAATAAATATGCATTCATCAGAAGATGAAAATACATATACCCGTAAATTTAAACCTTCGATATTACTATGGCGTACCACCCAAAGGATGTGATTGGAGCTAGGAACATATGAAAAATATGACCTATGAAAAAAAATACAAATGTATGCTCCGAATAATTCCAAGCCAGCGAGTATTGTGATTTTCAGATACGGTCGTGAATTGGTGTATACTTTCGTGCAATTCGAAGACGTTGAACCGAACAGAAAACATTAAGAGTGCATGGTCATACCTATGCAGGATTAGTTTTATCCTTTGTCCCAATAAATTGATCAAGTTCCAAGACATTGTTCAAGTATGTAGCTGCGGACCGGGGCAAGTTCTGTTATGTTCGAATGTAACATGAACATATTTACAGAGAGAAATAGACGTCTTCACCTAAAATCAGCGATTTTGCAGTAATACTTCACGGCCCTGTCCTTCGAGAACCGTGATACTCAATGTCTTGGAATTATTCTGTGTATATCAAAATGTGGATCTTTATGCCAGTCAAAATGTTTCTTTAATAGGTAATATTTTATTTTGGGGAAGGATTATTTTTAGCACCTCAAACTGAGGACGATTTCTGGCTCGAATGTACTGCGTCCTTTACGTCAATATTTCGTACATACTGAGACATTGGCAAGGAATACAATTTGTAAAAAAAAGGAAAGAAATAAAATACTATACCGGCCGGGTACAGTCAGCATGATAATTTTTGAAACACTTCTTTTTCCTTTTGTAAGCATTGTAGTTTTGGTATATTCAGAATTTGCAATGATATAAAAAACAAAATCCAAATCTCAAAAGCAAAGCAACTTGTCAGCCTAGATGTTGTATTTTACATTATTGCGGTGGTACGACATAGATGATCTCCACATGAACATTTTGAGACACTAAAGTTTTGAAACTTACTCGTAAAGTGTTGAAATAACCCTTTAAGTGTGTCCACAGGGACTGCTCTGTAAGTGTTGTCCCTGTCGACACACTTAAAGTATGGCAAGCCAAAGTGCTTTTTATTCCGAATTAATTCTAAGTTCCAATATCGGAAATTGCAATTCCCGATATCGGAATTAGAATTTCCGATATGGGGAATTAAGTGACAATTTGCGATATCGGAAATAGAATTCCCCATATCGAGAATTCAATTTCCGATATTGGAAATAGAATTTCCCATATCAGAAATTGTCGCTGAATTTCCGATGTCGGAAATGAAAGCTCTGGAAGCTTTACGAAAACTAGAGTGACAATTTCCGATATCGGAAATTGAATTTTCGATATCGGGAATTGAATTTCCGATATCGGGAATTGTCTCCGAATTTCCGATATCGGAAATTGCAATTCTCGATATCGGAAATTGAATTTCCGATATTTGTTGTGTGTATCTCTGGATCATTTCACTTTGAATGGTCTACTGCAAATTGGACAGCCGTACGATGCTTCAGTATGTACGTCCCTGTGCCGCTGGAGGTTGAACCTCCATTTGGTACAAAAGTGACATTTATGGCAGTGAAATATGTTAGGCTTTGCGAGCTTTGCGGGTTTCTTCGTGAGTAGTATATAAAAGACCGATTGGGACTCTTTTATGCAAATGAGATGACGTCACGTGACTGACCTTTCTCACCTCCAACCCAGAAGAGTTCCAATCTAGGGGGAGGTAACTCTGGGTGACTATAGTTCCGGCAAAGGTCCCTGGGTATGTATATTCCTCCGCGGTAATGCGGTCTGGCGGTGATGCGGTCACGGAAGAAAGCTTCCGCGGAGAAGTAGTCCCTAGACTGGAAATACGCTGCATGGTCCGATTGGGTCGAGTGAGGTATCCATGTGAAGCATTCGTGAAGGGGCATCTGATGGGGTGGGTGTGGTGTTGAAATATCGTCATTCTGCGCATGCGCAGTATATAAAACTGAAATTCCCGCTCTTTTATGCAAATGAGATGACGTCACAGAGCTCTCGTCCAATCAGAAGCGAGTATTTTGACCCGGGGCATTATGGGCCATAGCCAAGATGGCGGCGTCTGCCTTCTGGTTCAAGATGGCGGCACGGCCGGTGTCATCTCCGGCAATGTCCGGCCCTCTCCGGGACAATAGATAGCCTTTGCAGGTCAAAAATAGTTCCATGTATTCATCCGCGGTGATGCGGTCTGGTGGTGATGTGGTCTGCCTCCGCGGGCAGAAAGTAGTCCCACGCACTGTACACCCTGGCTGGGGGGTTTCCCCCGGCCGCAGCGCGCTACATAGAACTTATAGTCATCAACTTAATCTATACGTGTTGCTCGAGTCTTCACTCGCCGTATACACGCAGCTCAATGAAATGCCCGCTCCAAACCTAGACCAAATACACGTACTTGGTCTGTGGGTTGATTTCATTGGCTCTCTCTATTTTACTATAGTGCGCTTGCATTCTAACATTGATGGGTGACATTTTGGCCCCATCCTACACCACTGATTTCAGTTTGACTGAATCTTCAGATGCATTATGAATAAAACACACAAGACAGGGTTTTTTGGTGAGATCTCATTTTGTTTTTATTCAGTAACAACAACAACGTGAGAACAACCATGTGAAAATTGAAGCCCAGAACAGGGGGTGCCTTATCAAAGGCGGTTGGTACCCATACAATTATTGAACCTATATGCAACAGTTAATTCGGTGCAATATCATCAGTACTCATAGAACATATATATCAAAGGCGTTTGGTACCCATACAAATTGAATTATAGAACAGTTCCTTAGTCCAGTGGAATATTCGCAGTGTTCGTATTAATCACTCTAAATGTCAAGATAGGTTGTAGTCACACCATCGGGCAGGACTTTGCGCTTGGGGTAAAAGTATGTGAAGGCGTCCCGTTCCTGGGTATACGAGCGCATCTGGTGGTCGATGATACGGAAACCTCGGTTAGTGCCACTCGCACTGGCCTGGCTCTGGAGGACATTCAGGTACAGAGCCTTGCTGATGTTAGAGTCGCGTCGACTCACCCCCTTACAACTGAATTTGTTGTCATCACCGTCACAAAAGTAAGTTTTCGAACACAGGGCGATCATGGCATCACCGCTCCACTCTAGTTTAAACAGGCCGGGTGTCCGCTTGTCGTAGGTGTAGTGGTCGCGTCGGGGTAGCCACTGGTCCCGTTCCGCCTCATATTGTGCACGTAATTCTGGTTTGACGAGTGACTCCCAGTCCGGGTTGGAAACGGCCATGTATGCTGAGTCGGTATCCATTTCTATCAATTGCCAGTCTGATGGGTGGAAATACACGCCCATGAAATCGTATATGAATTCCAGCATTCGCAGTTTGGCCAGCTGGTACACCATACATCCTATTTGGAGCGGCAGGTTATAGGTGATGGTCTTTTTGGCTGACGTCACTTCGTAGGTGGTATCGTCAATCATCTCCATGTGTCGGTATAGAGGCGAATTCACTTTTTTGCGGGCTTGTTTCGTGGTACAAATGTTCACGGTCACGTGACGGTCCTGGTTCGTTACCGTTTTTCCATATCCGCTGTTCCCAAGTAATTTCATCGTTTCCCCGATGATGGCTTTGCTGGGGTCGGCGTCTCCTCGGCGACGGGCGGTAGTCACGTCGTTCGCGAACTTCTCAAAACAAGCCTGGGGGGTGAATTCTATGACTTGGTATATTTTCGTAATTTCCAGTCCGTGCCGCATATACCACTGAAGCAGAGGGGTACCGAGCAAGATTTTTTCGCCAAACATGCTGCCGATCAACATACGCTGTGGTCGCGTTAGGTAGTCGTGTTCTTCAGCGTATGTGCGCATATGGGCTCCGATATCATCTCGACTCACCTCGGTGTTTTTGAAGATGGGTGGACATTCACCAAACGTGTCTTTCAAGTGGTCAGGGACGTGCAGATCACATTCCACGAATCCATAGAGGTCTCCCGTCTCAACAGTGCGTAGGATGTTGGTCATGGTGATAACAGTCCGATAATCCAGTAGTCGGTCGTGAGCGTGTAAGAACGAGTATAACTCCGGTTGACGACGTTGCATGTGGTGGAATTCACATTCCCATAGCTGTTCATAGGCATAGCCCAGTCCACAAATGTAATCTCGATTCTGCTGTACTTCTTCACGTAAGGCGGCCGGGGTCAGTCCACGGCGCTCGTTATAGCGCCCTCCCGCGAACGAACACTCATGACCGTGCCAATAACAGCCGTGAAATTGAAACACGGTCGGTACTGTATTGATGATAGCAAATCCGTCCACGGGAAGGCGCCGATCTCCAATTCGCTTTTCCGTGTGGTTGGCTTGGTGACGGATAGTGACGCCTCGTCGCTGACTTTCCCAATCCAACCATTGTTCTGCTTGATGTTTCGTAGATCGTTGAGCTCTGAATGCTGCACCCTCAGGGAGCCACCGCGTATAATGACCGGCCGGCATGGGTTTACTCAAACACGATAGGTAGAGGGCGTTGGCGTCGAATCCTATTATTTTCTCACACAATTTTTCTCCTCGGATATGGGTCAGCTGTTTCTCATGGTACCGATGGAAAATAATACTGGGGCCGCCTACGATATTTCCCTTCAAACAGTCAAACATGTCGGCGTCTTTCTTATCCACGAGAGCGAAGAACGTGGGTAAATCCTGGAACAGATACCGCAGGGTCAGACCGGGGATGCTAACACAGTCTTTGAATACGTCGACACCCATATCTCGGTAGAAGGCGGACATTTTGTCGGTAGCTTCCAGAAAAGGGATGATATCCAAATTGTTGTAATAGATGAGAAAATCCCGGAGAGTTTGCATTCCTTCACGCACCCACACCTGTTGCAGTTCGGTATACAGGGTGGTAGATAATGCTTCTCCTTTGAGATCGTTGTAAAAGGCCTCCTGGGGTGGTAACTGGGTTTCGTCCAGACGCTCGAGACTCGTCATGTAGTTGTAGGGAAAGCAACTTTTCCTCTCCGCGCAGTCGTACGCTTTCACCCACTGTTCATAGCTGTAATTCGGCGCCAGGTAATTCCGTACATCTAAGAATCGGAGTGAAGTTGTGGATAGAGCGACGTGATTGTTGGTCTTCTTAATAATGAATTTCACATTCCCAGCTTTAGCGAGGTACGGGTACAAGAATTCTTTGATTAAGTTCAAATCATATCGGCCCGAGTTAAATCCAAGGACGGGTAATTGGTTCATGTATTCCAATAAACGCAGTTTCAGTTTCTGCGCATAGGGTTTCGGTGGTTTGCGTTTCTCACTTTCGTCTTCGTCATCGGTATCGTCCTCCTCCTCCTCCCCATCCAATGTTGGAATACGCGCATCAAGTGCCGCTAATACATCACGGTAGATAGTCGACGCGAGATGTGCCGCACTCACTTGACTGAGAGTTTCAAGGTAGTCCATCATTCGTGTAATCAGTTCATGGGGGTCCCCGTCAGAGACGAAACACACCGGGGCCGTGTCGTAACCGGGTACGTTGGTGTGAATACTCACACTCAAAGGAATGTGATGCTGGGTCCATTGAGTTTTAGCCGATACCTTTTCCATGGGTTCTAATAGGGCTTCAAAATCATAGCACGCTCTGTATGGGAAATAACGGTGGTCCATGGGGACGTCAATACCCTCATCTGCCAGGTCTTCAAAGATGGTGGGCTTGTTGTGGAATACGCCGCCGGGGAATTTTCGTTTGGTGGTCTGGTCACAAATTTTCTCGTGCTGATGTAGGTGCCCAGAATGATCAAACACGCGTTGGCATTTACTACAGATGTAGGACTGGGCATACCTGTTGATGTTCGTGATGTACGAGAAATGCCCGCCCGTGTCCGTTTCGTACAAATTCAATGTCATGGTTGTGTCGTATTTTCCCGGGGAACGCTGTACGAGTCGGGCGGTGAGTTGTGGGTCATCGGTGTTGTCATCATCCACGTGTTGCTCTAATTTGTATACGACAATGTTGACGTGGAATAAATTTTCCACCACATCTAGCTGCGATAACGGGACCCCGCGGAAGTGCTGTTTTTCCATGTTCTTTTCACGTAAGTAGTCTTCCCAATAGCAGTTGGCCAATTTATCACATTTCTTGGGTGGACGTTTGTTGAGATGGATAGCCAGGCAGCGGAATAAACATTTCCGATCGGTGTAGGGCCCATGGTCGCCACCTACTAAAGCGTACATGCCTTCTCTGTGTTTCAACCAGTCCGGGAGATGAATGGGAGCGCCGATAGGGTGATCGATCATTTTAGTGACGTAAAACGTAACATTGGTTGTCATCTCCACTTGCCATTTTGTGTTGGGGCGTTGTTGTCGTATCCACTCCAAACTATCCAAGTTTTCTAATTTTTCCTGTACCGTGTCCAGAGACGGTCGATGGATAATGGTGAATGGCTGGTCAAACACCCGGGTATTATTGCTGGGATAATAATAACGGAGCTGGTCTGTCTCTTTATGGCGAAGAATGTATCCAAAAGTGAGATTTAACTTGAAGGCTGTATCTTGGTCGTTGAAGATAGCTTCCACGTAGCTACGTAGACGGATGTTTTCTTCCAACCGGAAATTATATAAGTCCAATATCGGGCGATTTCGATGAAAACAATGGCGTATGGTAACCCAGTGTCGTTGATAAATCTCACTGACACGCTCGTCTTGGGGTAAAACTTCAACCGGAGGTGCCGCTGGGTCCCAGGGAAAATCTTCTCCACGTCTCATACAGGCAGGCTGGTGGTCAGTCAGGCAGGCTAGAGGCAGGCAGGTAGGCTGGCTGGTCAGGTCAGGTAAGTCAGAGTGCTCCGCAAGGGTAGTGCAATGAATACTCCCCTCCCTAAAAATCGCCTCCTTTTATACGTTTTTCTACAATCCGCCATCTTAAACCCACCACCACCATCCACCCACCAGCCGCCATCTTAAACCCACCACCACCATCCACCCACCAGCCGCCATCTTAAACCCACCACCACCATCCACCCACCAGCCGCCATCTTAAACCCACCACCAACATCCACCCACCAGCCGCCATCCACCCACCAGCCGCCATCTTAAACCCACCACCACCATCCACCCACCAGCCGCCATCTTAAACCCACCACCACCATCCACCCACCAGCCGCCAAACAAGTCTATACACGTCCAAAGGTCACGCCTCATTGTATCTACTCTTTATGAATGGTATAATCAACGCTAATTTATGCATTGTACTACATACAGGGCCGTCTTGGTGACTTATCATATTATTTGCACGCGTTCTTGCTATATTTGCATCATAATATTTCGCATTAGTACTATTCCATCTACAATATATCCACGCAGTCTGGGTGAATGTTTGACTGCTTATCTTCACCCATTCAGGGTGTGAAATGTACATACTATTGTTACTCTGGTTAATTGTTCGATTTAATTTGTACTCTGCCTCTTATGGTGTTTGTGCAATAAATACTTGAACTTGAACTTCACCCACACCCCCATATAGTCCCACGCGGAGCGAATTGGTGAAATTTTTGAAAAAGTACTGTGACAGAAATTGATGTGACGGAAATAATACTTCTATGAATAGGGCGAAAACTTATCTAAGATAATTTTTCTGTCATAATTCATTCTTGGTCGAGTATCAACTATTCAGATATTACGGAAAGTACTGTTGTTATAATATATCAGACACGATCAGCTGATATATGTAAACAAACGATCTATATTTAGACCCTCACGTGATCTGCTACGTTGCAGCACGCGCAATTTGATCTTGGCGTTCCGCCGCCGTACAAGAAGCTCAAATTGAGACGGAGAATTTCGTTACCATTACCAGTAAATTGTAAGTTTATTGCGGAAAGAATTTATATTTCATAAATTCCTGCGGGGAATAGGAAGTACACATATAAGAGAATATTGTCTTGACGTAAAAAGTTGGGACATTTCATATTTACGGAGATATGGATTTTTATAGCTGAGCCGGTTTTTCGTGTAAACCATCGCAGCGTATAGGGAAACGGCTGTCATCTTCGTTTTGCTATGTCACAAAAAGTGCTCGAATTACTTATTTCTAAATGATTTCATGACGAATCCAACTAAGGTTAGCAAGTATACATATTTTACGATATTGTCAATAACTGTCAGCACATAAGACGTTCTGGTTGATGAGATCTGAATTTTTAAAATACAACTGTCAGCGTGAAACACTGTGTTCAATGGAACGGGGCGGGGAAAATTTTATTTTTCTAGTTTGGCAGATCGTATTTTACAAAACACGGGGAACCCGCTCCACAGACATTTTACACCAAATAGCTCAACCCATGAACACCAATATACATATATTGCGACCAGTCTATGATACAGTGCCACCCCAGTGTCGAGCATTTATCGTCCAGTTTGCACCAGCAAAAGAAAAATTACGAACTTTCATCGAACGTCATCGGTGGGGACCTTCATGTGGTCTTCCGTGGTATATGAATCACTTGCATATGAATGCATGAATTAGTTTGATATAATTTTGTTGGGTATGAATGGTTTAAAAGAATGGAAATATTCCATACAGGTCTGTTTTATGTAACAAACGCTAAGTAAAATGGCGGCCCAAGGTCAATTGGTACAATACATCCGTGGACAGTTTCAAAGAACGCCTGTGTGAGGACGGGTACAACAAGAGTTGTCGCCCATGCTTCACGAGTTCAACAGGAAATCTCTGTCGGCTCCAGTACAGAAAGTCAACATCTTTCGTCTGTAGATCCATTTATGCAACCCATCCGAACCAGCCAAGAAGAATAAAAGAGTGATAAAGACCTAAAGAATTATTTTGAAACGTTTGAAGAGCCAAAGCATAAGGGAAATTTATTTATTTTTGCATTTCTTGCTGCCGCCTATACTTACAACATTACGTTGAGCTAAAGTAACTCGTGGTGCGCATTGCACGATGGGAAGGAAACATGGCCGATTTCCAAACTGTCCAACGATGTATTCCCCGGATAATCGCGCCAGCCAAACCACAGCCCCATCTAGACGCTTTGATGCAAGGGAGACAACTCGGTCTATCCCAATTCCTCTCATTCGCGCATTTCTATCTTTTTTGCGTGTATAGGGTGGTGGTCATTTGTTTATGCATTTTACTATGGGCTGTGAGATTGTAGAATACGCTGGGAAAAAGCTATGAAATTTGTTTTTACGTATCGGGTAGGTCTGTATATAACCCCATAGGTCTACTGGCTCAGTGCATAGGTGCATATTGGGTGGACATGTTGGAGTCTAGGTGGAGCACTAGTGGACCGATTGGGTAGAGTGAGGTCTTATTTTAAAGCTCTCGAGGAAATAAATAAATAAATAAATAAATAAATAAATAAATAATAATAAAAAAAAAATCAAAAAAATCGGCGAGTAGTGGACAAAGGGGAAATTGGGAAGTACTGACCATGCCCCAGAATACTTCATATGCATATCACGGCCTTAAGGCCTGTAATCTACTTCACATTTTAGTAGTATAAAAAGCGCAAGTCCTACTGACCTTGCCCCTCCAAAGAAATAAAATCGGCTCTATTTTACAGGAGTATATACGCAGGTCACGTGGGTTGTGACGTCACTTCCGGGTTTTCACTAAAAACTACCTCCAAACATAGAAGAGTTCCAATTTTTCCCCTTAGACGTCCGTATGTTCATCCTCCAAACCCGCAAGAGTTCCAATGTTCAACCGCCGGGGTGTTTTCCCGGCCCGCCCCGGCCCCGCAGCGCGCGCGGGGGGTTCTCCGGAAGTGCGCGTCATCACCGGCAATGTGCGCACGCGCGGATCAAAAGGTCACCTGTCAAACGGTCTCCCTTTCGGCAAGGTTCGAAGAATACAAAGAACTTATAGTCATAATCTATACGTGTTGGACGAGTCTCTTGACTCACCGTATACACGCACCTCAATGAAATGCCCGCTCCAAACCTAGACCAAATACACGTACTTGGTCTGTGGGCTGATTTCATTGGCTCTCTATTTTTTACTATAGTGCGCTTGCATTCTAACCTTGATGGGTGACATTTTGGCCCCAGCCTACACCACTGATTTCAGTTTGACTGAATCTTCAGATGCATTATGAATAAAACACACAAGACAGGGTTTTTTTGTTTTTTTTTGGTGAGATCTCATTTTTTTTTTTATTCAGTGAACAACAACAACGTGAGAACAACCACGTGAAAACTGAAGCCCAGAACAAGGGGCTTGTAATTAATTCAAGCCCAGAACAGGGGGCGTATGTACATTGAAAGAATTCAAGCCCAGAACGGGACTTGTACATTGAAATGATGGGCGGCCAATCATAGACGAGTACATCTCGGTCCTCGGCCTTGGGGTACTCGTCAAACATGTGGACGATGGTAGATAAGGGTCTTCCCCGGCATCGATGGTACAGGTAAAACAAGCAATATTGGCCGCACACCATACTGTCCAGGCTTTGCAACGTTTTAGTATTCCAACACCACGTCTCTGTGCCTTGATCCATGAAGTCTGTTAAATCGGGATGGAGGGGTGGTAGGCCGTACGGATCAAAGTATTCACCCTGCTCTTCTGTTAGGTGGCGAAGTCACACAGCACGTTACGGCTTTTATCGATTTGAATGATGTTGTCAAACTCAGCGTAGCAGATCACATTGATGGTTTTCGGTAAAGGTGTCCCGAAGTGCAGTTCCAAGCGTAAGTTGCCTTTCTTGACGAAACTCAGTTGATGATCGTTGTCTAAGGTGGGAGTCAGATCGAAACAGAACAATGT
>JAVTVY010002435.1:0-36366 GCA_036873755.1 Hanleya hanleyi
AATCAGTATATGAGGTAACCCCATGTTGAGACAACATCATGTTCTCTACCACACAGGCTTGTCTGTTTTGAAGTAGAACTGCCGGTGTCTTGGTAAAATTCATAAGTCTGTCCAAATCCGGGTCCGACTTCGGAGGCTTGAATGGTAGATTATCTCACGAAGGACGTAAGTCTTGAAGGGGCCGGGTTTCCGGAGAGCAGGCAAAATCCTCAGCTGCCGATCCAGCTCCCTATTCAACATAAATGACTCCGGCGATGGTGCGCACATCACAGAAACGTCTTCTTCAGAAGGCTTGTTCAATCCGTGAAGCGATGTCGCTGTAAGCCGTCTTCGATTCCGGGGTGGATCATCTGACTGCTTATCGTCGCCATCTCTGGAATCAAGGAATATAGCGCCGTCATCTTGGCTTTAAATGGTAGCTTCTCCTTCTCCTCTGTTTCTGCTTCTTGACTGGAAGACGGGTCCGCAAGAGAAGAGGGTGGTGTTGAAGCAGAGCGCCGTAGATGATACTCATCCTCCGAGCTTGAAAATACGTTGCTGGAATAACGGGATCGTCTAGTATCACGGACATCTGGTGATGAAGTGTCCACAATCGCAGAAAGCTGTGCTGCTGGAAGGTGACTGCATCCCGTAACAGCACTTGACTCCAAAGGGACTTGAAAAGATAAGTGTTGATCTTTAAGTCTGAGTCCGGATCCGGAAGGCCGATCTTTAAGTCCGAGTCCGAGTTCGTCTCTGGAATCGGGTTTAGAATTTGTATGTACCCGGGCTCCTGACAGCTAGGCTTGTGGGCCTGGATATATCCCTGGAATGGCGTGAAACGTCGACGGGAATCCCAGGAACGACTTCTGTAACGTCGGGGATAAAGCAGATCGGGAGTCCAGTCACTGCCCCGGTAATCCCGATAACTGAAAGGAGATGTCTGACTCCGGTGTAGAGGGCGGTCTCTATTCTTCTCCCACTGTGAATGACCGACGCTGGAATCCCGATTCCATTCCGGGGTCCGGTTCCGTTTTTGGGATCTCCCCGCTGTGGTCTTGGACTCCCGCTCCGATGTTTAGGTCTGTGCCGTCTTGGAGTTGGACTCCCGGTCCGCTGTACAAGTCTGTGCCATCTTGGAGGTGGACTCCCGGCCCGCTGTACAGGTCCTTGCCGTCTTGGAGGTAGACTCTTGTTGCTCTGTATAGGTCCGCTCCGGGGTCCGGGTCCAGGTTTTTGATGTCCCCGAAGATGAGTGAAGGTCCAGATCTGTTTCTTGGCTCCAAACTTTATTCTTGTCCACCGCATGAGCGGGGCCTCACTCCAGAGTACGGCTCTACATCGGGGCCCGGCTAATAGACTTTCTTGACTTGCTCGAGTGGGGTACCGGGTGAGCGGGACCCGGCTTTCGAAGACTGCGGTCGCCAAGGAAATAGCGGGGCTGAAGTGTCGATCCCGGGACTGTCTTCTCTCCGGTGAAGAAATTCTTGAACTTGATTTTAAATTTAGGGAGCGGAGAAATCTTCGGCCTTGAAGCTCGGGAACAGAGTCCCCATCTTGAATTCCCGATGCCCCGGGACTGGAGTCCCGGCAACTTGAACTTGACTTTAAATTCTCGGGATTGGAGTCCCGCTCCGAGATCCACCTCTCCTTCGGTGATAACTTGAACTGGAGCAGTAAATCTTCTGATACCCAGGAGCGGAATCCCGCCTCGATACACGGGAGTGGAGTCCCGGTCTTGAATCTTCAGATGCCTGGGGCCGAAGTCCCGGACTTAAATCTTCAGATGCCTGGGGCCGGGGTCCCGGTCTTGAAATCTTCCGATGTTCGGGATCGGAGTCCCGGCCTTGAGTATGTTCCCGGGTCCCGTCCGCTGGCTGGAGACTGAAGCCCGGGTGTTGTCATCGACTGGTGGAGTCCCCCAAGATGAAAGCTGGCTTGTTTCCATTATCAGGAAATCTTGTCCGAACTTGTAGCCGGCTGTACTTTCCACTTGGAAGAATCCGAGGCTGGCGCTGGCTTGATTGTCGTCAGACTGAAATCAGCTAGTAGGGCTTGTGTGGCAGATATCTTCACCAAGACTTCTCTTGACTTGATTCTGTTATTCTGTTATAATGTACTCTATACCTAACTGGGTGTTAGTACAGTAAAGTTGAATCTTGAATCTTGATATCAGCAGTCTTACAGAGAAGTAACCTTATGCTTCGCCCTACGTGTCTGTGCCAGGTCAGCTTGCTGTTGTTGTTGTCCAGTCGGCACACTCACGGCAATCTGCATAAACGAAATTTGAAATCCACATAAAGTAAGACAAATAAGCGAGTCTTTATTGGGATAAAAAGGGGAACTACATAGAGAACGTAGTCCTGATAGATAACTTCAGCACCAACAACCCTAGCCTTTATTAACAATCTAGGATTACTAGTAAAGCAGAGACTCTCTCAAAAACAGGTCTTGCAACCAAGCCTGCGAAGGAAAAAGAGGATGGACATGCGCGGAGAACACGCCACCTAGCGGATGATCGAGGGGACGATCAAGGGAGATCATTTCTTTGCAAGAGACCTCCAAATAGGAGGAATATGGCATACATGTACATTGATAGCAGATGAAGATTTGAGCAATAAATAATACATTTGCACACGAAGCAAACATCCACAAACTGTTTGAGTGGTCCATAACTTTCATGTTATCGTTACAAAGATTTGTAAAAAAAACCATATATGTTATTGATATATACGTGTCACAATCTACATTACTTGACACACAAATGATGCAAAACAAGCAGACATATACATAGTCCATATGCATGATCTCATACCAGCCCCATAATTAACCGAATGTCTGATAGGAATTCACATTTACTGGTACACATTTTACTCGCATCAACACATATATGTAAGGCAGAAAATTGATGCATTTTCATGTACCGACGTGTCCCATTTTGACTGCTTAGTCTGAATTCAACGCTCAGCAGGCGACAAACAAAGATTAGCCCTACATTTGTGGCAGTCGCTGTTATAACGTGTGTATAGCAGAAGACAAATAGTGTAAAGATCACCAAAAAAAACCCCAACAACTCGTGACTGATTCAGAGAACTACAGCAATGAATGCATGACTGCAGTGATATTGGTGTCACTCGACACGAAGGTATGTGACTGGCAGCAAATGAACCAAAGTGTGAAATTTACATGGCGTAATACATGCAGATCATTTGATGATTGCTTGTCACTCCAATGAATGAAACTTTTCTCGGTTTCTTTCATTGATATTTATCAAAGCTGACTAGTGCTTTATCTGATATCGTTGAATCATTTCCATATGCGTTATCTCCCTTCTCACACTTCAACGGACATAGTTCAATAATTAATCATTCCATTGTTAAGGCATCTTGAATGTGTCCTGTGCATGATATAAGTCTCAAAAGTCTTATAGTACATAGAGGTGTATGAGTCACACGATTCGTATCTTAATGATGTTATCATACAGGCCCGTAACCAAGGGGGGTTTTCTGGGTTCGGGCGAACCCCCCTTTCGGAAATTTTATATATTCTTCTAATATAAATGCCCTTTTCAAACACTGAAGCGAACCCCCTATTTGCCCCTTTTCCCATACAGCGAACCCCCTGATGTGCCCTTTTGGAGTGAAGGCGAACCACCCCTCAGTAAAATCCTGGCTACGGCCCTGTCATATTTGTATGTATTAAATATATAGTCTTGAATCAGGTCGTGTGCACGTTTTACGGAGAGAGATCAGTTGGTTTGCAACCGTCTTCAGACATGAGGATCAGGTTTGTATGTTACTTTGATGAGGTTAATGGCTTCACTTAAATGCCTAAAGGCAAGCACAACTCATTCATGACCAGGTAATTCAGGAGAATAATCGACTGGTGACAGATAATGAAACGATGGTGTAACTTATTATCTTACCTCTGCCCACATCCATGTTAGCTCCACCTATTATATCTGACGGTCTGGTATATGGGTCCATGTAGAAAGAGGCAATGTACGTCCCTGAAATAGACAAACATTGTTACAAGTATAGTGAAACCTGTGAATACTGACACCTGGGTTAACCTGACTAACCTCTAAATATCAACATTATCCATAGCCCCAATTCTTAAAGTGATCGTAAATCCTCAAGTAAAGTTTCCATCAAATGAGAGACAATTGCGAACAGTGTCAGAAAATATTTATTGTAATTTTTTATGATTTTATTACACAGAGTAAACTGCAAATAAAGCATGGTAGTCCATGGTGGTCTTTTGCAACCATATGTAGGTCAGTGACGTACGTCACACTGCCTTAATACATATACCCGTATTCCAAAATGTGTACCTTCCAAAGCTTGATTCAAGCTTAAGGTGTGTATACTTTGAGTTTCAACACACACTCACTGTTCCAATGTGCATGTTTCACCAAAATCAGGGAAATTAAATGCAAGATTCAAATTGACTTGACACTTATGAGTCACCATCTCCCAGATTTTGGTGAAACATGCACATTGGAAGAGTGAGTCTGTGTTGAAACTCGAAGTATACTCACCTTAAGCTTGAATCAAGCATTGCACACAAATTTTGAAATTTATGTATTAAGGCAGTGTGACCTAGATAGGATTGCAACAGACTGCCATAGACTACCATGCTTTATTTGCAGTTTACACCGTGTCTAAAAATCGTGAAAAATTACAATAAATATTTTCCCACACTGTTTGCAATGGTCTTTCATTTGATGGAAACTTTACTTGAGGGTTTACGATCACTTTAAATTTAAAGTATTTTGATCCTTGATAAACCAGAACACAGTCAAAACTGATGATATGTTTCGGTTCCAAGCACGGTCGCGGTTTACACAGGTTTCACTCATTTGCGTACACTTCGCCATCCATAAGATGGGCGAATCGTGTGTCTCCATTATCACGGAGCGATATCCGGTACTTTACCGGATTCTGTTCGGCCTTCATCCGGCGAAGAACAGACTTGAGAAATCTGATAAATAACAGGTTTTCATGCCACTTCGTAAACAGATATTACCTGGGCTTACAAAATATATAGGTATGTATAACTTTCGTATCATCTAAGAGATGTGGTGGATCTGTAATTTTGACCAAGTAGGACATCACATGACTCGAAAATGGCGAGTTACGTTGGGGTTACATCGGTAGACTTTAGCTGATTGGCTGACGAAGTCACATGGTATTGATTTCTGGAAATTCCCTCTTGCAGTTGCCGAAAGTAGGCTGAAAATGGATACACACGATCCCAGGGTCAGTCTTACCACGTATAGATGACCGAGATGGTTACAGGTTGAGGTTTCACTGTTCGATGTCTGTCATAATGATAACCTCAATGTGGATTAGGGTTACATTTTGACAGACAGATTAAATATTTGGAAGTTATCTAAAACTTAAACCACCAAGAATTTCCACATCCAGATTCACAGGACAACATTCTGATCAAGAGATGTTTTTTTCATAACACTAGCAACACAATTTAATTTACTGACAAGTATTTCAAGTAATATTCATTTTAGAGTCCTTAAATGATCTCATAATGCGAACAGCCATTCTGAAGATCTAGTGTTCAGATGGTTGATTTGGTTGTTTGAAGCTTAACGTCGCACCTATTATGCCTGTACATGCATACAGTGGTTTGAAACATTATGGAGCACAGCTAATATTACCGAGAGATTTCTTTGGGTGGTGGGTAGTACAACAACCTTTCTATGGGTGGTGGTCTTCGAAGATTAACAATTTCTATGGGTAGTGGCTCCTGAAGGCCTAAAATTTCTATAGGTGGTGGGTATAATTCAAAAATACCTTCCGGCCAACCCATGTATTTTTTTCTGGAACAGTCCTTATTGGTCACACAGCGACAATGACCCCAAAAAAAATACCCTAGCAAAACCCCAACCCCAACAAAAACTCAACCAAAACCACAAAAAAATTTGAATTTCGAATTTTGAAAATTAGGCTCCACAGACATTGGTGACTGTCAGAGAGCCTAATTTGTTTGGCACTTTAATCTACCTCCTGTGTCCAGTGTTTAGATCGATACTTCGAGATTAATACTCTGGCTTAATTGGTTTATTACCCACAGGTGTTCTGGAAACAAATACAGTGAAACCTGTGAATACTGACACCTTTGTAAACTGACCAACCTCTAAATACTGACACTATCCATGGCCCCAATACTTTAAAGTATTTGAACCTTGATAAACCAGAACCCGGTCAAAACCGACTCTACAATCTGGTCCCAAGCAGGGTCAGTATACACAGGTTTACACTTTATGTCTGAGGGTTTTCCTCTACATTGTTCCAATCAACAGGCCAAGACTGCCAGCTATTTCCTCTAATCTGCTTTGAGGTTTGAGTTTCATCGCTTGACCAAAATGGATTTGACCTCAGACTGAAACTGATATTGGGTGTCCAAGCACCCTGGGCATACTTTGGATAATGACACACTAATTCCAAACAACCATGGGGAAAAAATATATACAAGAGACTCAAGAACATATTTGAATCATGAACTAGACCAGCGGCGTTAATATCAAGATCGGGGTCCGGAACATTGTTGTCTTTGTGTAGTTTGAATCATGAGAGACCACAGTGAATTGATTATATTAATGATAGACAAGGAGTGAGTGAGTGGATATGATTTATTGTCGCTTTCAACTATATTTCAGTCATATCATGACATTGGGTCCTATTAGTTTTCACACCCGGGAAGCCCACAGGTAGGGCCCTATTCCTTTTCACACCCGGGAACCCCACGGGTGCCCCAGTTAGTCGCTTCTTACGACAAGCTCTCTGAGGAGCTGAGACCTATTCTTACCATGACCTGGAGCATGCACAATGCCATCCCAGGTCAATCCCCAAGAGCCCCACGGGGCGGCCGGATTATCAAGAAATGTGATCGGGGTGAGGAACATTGTTGACTTTGTATAGTTGGAATCACCAGATGACAGTGAACTGTTTACATTAATGATAGACAACTCACTGTACTGTTTATAATATAAGAGAAAATCAACGATCACAATCAAGTGGATATACTCAAGCCCTGATTCTCATCAAAATTTACAGACTCTCGCAGTCTAACTCAATGAAAATCCACGGAAATCCAAAGTTGTTTACAGATTTGCTGAAATTTTATGAGAATCTGTTAACTTGGATTCCTGCAACTTCTTTCACAGGAGTGCTGACGGGAATCAGATTCCCGGATTCTTGTGGAAAATCAAGCCCTGCATACGGTATATGTGGCGAAAACATACACCATGCACCGACATGAAGATCAAAACATTGACCTCATTCATAAGTCAGTTGCCGAGCGTCTTATCACGGCAGGTACAAGTGAAAAAGAACTGGAACAAAACATCCAAAATATAGTTACTTTCAAACCTCTTACACTTCCCTGAATATTTTCTTTCCGTACTTTGATCACATAAAGTTGAGTGGTTGGTGTCATTGGAGTGTTTAAATGCCTTGAACAAAGAAAAATCGAAACATTTTCTCAACAATTTCTTCGGCCACCTAAATTTCTAATCGCCGCCATGTTTATGTAATGCGCATGTGTCGAACAAAACAACATCCGGCCCCAAAAGCACATGGTTACACGTGGTGGGCGTGGTTTAACTAGCCATGTGCTTTTGGGGCCGGATGCTGTTTTGCTCGACACATGCGCATTACATAAACATGGCGGCGATTAGAAATTGTTGAGAAAATGTTTCAATTTCTCTGCTTCGTTCAAGGCATTTAAACACTCCAATGACACCAACCACTCAACTTTAGATGATCATAGTACAGAAAAAAAATATTCAGGGAAGTGTAAGAGGTTTGAAAGTAACTATATTTTGGACGTTTTGCTCCAGTTCTTCTTCACTTGTACCTACCGTGATAAGACGCCAAGGCTTTCGCTTAGCGTCTTACAAGGTTACCAACTCTGCTGATTGGTTTGCCTTATAGTAATTACATCCAGAACTCGATTCGGAAAACAAACCAGTCTATCAATACTAACAGATCGATCGATACATTGGCTCACCAGGATGACAACTCCGTAGAACTGCTTTATGTGTTTCAGGAAACATTAGACAATGGCACCATGGAATGGAAGTGATTTGAACATGCAGTCTGGCGCCAGTCCAATCCAAACAGTTGCTCCCTATCTGAAATCAGTGACCCTTAAGGCCGCTTTTACTTAATTGTTTGTTTCTCGTGACCTTGCTTGTGAAAATATATATGCTGAATGTGATAATAAATTATTATTGATTATGAATGCAGCAAACCAAACATATGTAAATTTGAAGAAAAGAGATATTTCACAACTAAAAATCTGAAAACCTGCATGAATTTTAATTATTTACCCCTCAAATTAAGATGCGAGAGGGTCATGAGAAACGAACAATCAACTAACAGTGGCCTAAGCTAAGGAGTGCCTATTTTGAGTGAGTGGAGGAGTGAGTGAATTTGATTTAACGTCGCTTTCAACTATATATTTCAGTGACTATTTTGCACTGTTTGGGCATGCATTGTTTGGGCATACACTATTTGGGTATGAACTGTTTGGGCATGCACTGTTTTTGAACATGCACTGTTGGGCATGCACTGTTTGGAAATGCACTTTTGGGCATTCAGTGTTTGGGCATTCCCTGTTTGGACATGCATTGTTTCGACATTCACTGCTTGAACATGCACTATTTGGACATGAACTGTTTGGGCATGCACTGTTTGGACATGCACTGTTTGGGCATGCACTGTTTGAACATGCACTGGAATTCACCTGATCTCTGATAAGGCTGGTTAAAATTAATTCCCTGTTTAGCATCATTTTTTGAAAAAAAATTGGGAAGGGCGGACAGGTTTTTAAAAATATTTTTATAAGATTGATACGTGAAAATAAAATCTCAAAACCTTGACTCGTTACAGGTAGATTTTTGTTATTTTATCAAGGGACGATTTCCCGTATTCCCTATTGTGCGTGGGTACTTCCAGCAATCATATATTTTGAAAATTGGAACCCAGTCACTCTTTTTCAAAAACGTAATTGTACCAATTCCCTTATATCTGATCATCTCCCACGTGGTGTTTGTAGTGCAAAAGTCTGGCAGAAAATGACACATGAACTGAATGACATGCTATACAAACACACTCCATGTACAATTCGTTCAAACTATTATTTTTAAATTTGTTAATTGGAGTATGATGTGAGACAAGAAATGAGGTTGAGCAATTCATGTCGATAATCGTGCTTTCGTTGAGCCGATATGCCTACACCTCGACGGATGACAGTAAATTTTGAGTGGCCCTGAACAGGACCGTTGAAAGAGCGATGCGCTTTGAGTGGGATTGAGACCTTTTCTGAGACCTTTTCACGTGGTGTTTGTAGTGCAAAAGTCTGGCAGAAAATGACACATGGACTGAATGACATGCTATACAAACACACTCCATGTACAATTCGTTCAAACTATTATTTTTAAATTTGTTAATTGGGGTATGATGTGATACAAGAAATGAGGTTGAGCAATTCATGTCGATAATCGTGCTTTCGTTGAGCCGATACGCCTACACCTCGACGGATGACGGTAAATTTTGAGTGGCCCTGAACAGGACTGTTGAAAGAGCGATGCGCTTTGAGTGGGATGGAGACCTTTTCTGAGAACCGGTCTGGTATGGTATTATCACTCAGTGATAAAATGTTTTGGAAAATATTCAAACAAATATATCAATTTGCGTATTTTTAATCCTGGTTTATATTTTAAATGCACGTCCATGCCCGTTTTATCGAATGATCTGATTTTGCTGCTTCTGTTATGGACACTGACAGGGAATTCTGCAAATCAACTAGAACATGGCCGAGTTGTACTATAGAGAATAGAAAAGAATATCTCTTTATTGTATGCTTATATCCCAAAGGGTTGATGTATGTAGAGAGAAAAAATAAATTGGCAATGCATGGCGGCCTCGGTATATATAGGTCGATGATCTGACAATCTCGACTTTGGACTCCAAACTATATGCATCGCCGGATGAATGGTGGAACCTAGTTTATTGGGTAGAAAAATCATTTGGCTTTTATCTGGATTTGGTCTCATTAAATTTTAGTGTACACTTATTGAGAATTCTGTAGTTAGTAGCTGGACATGGATCCCGGTGACTAGACTGTAAATATGAGGAAAAAAAATAATTAAAAAAATTTGGGGGGGGGGCGAATATTTCGGAGCGAGCGGTGATGCTAAACAGGACATTTTGTTTAACCAGCCCGAGGGTAATTTTTATCTTTTGCTTCATGATCGTTGTATTTTTATGACACTTAAGTTGAATAATTGTACAATGGATCAGCCTGATAGTATCCGATATTATAGAGTATTTTCTTCTGAGAACACTTAGAGTTCATGTGGAAGTCTCGGTCAGAAACTTGAACAGATAAAAGGGTGGTGGCTGGGGTGGTAGTTGGCTGATTGTATTATTTTCCAGTATGGCAGCTATGTCACTTTGGGTATTGGCAAAGACTCTCCTCTGCATATATATATCAGATACATCAGTTCATTTTCTCCCTTACCCTCAGATTATTGACAGATATAGCACAATGTACAGGCCGGAGCTGTAATATTTTTAGCAACCTATGGTAACCTGCAACAGGTGCTTCAGGGCTGCATAATGCAAAACATTATTGTGATTTATAGAGAGTCTTCTAAACAGGCAATGGGAAACAAAGTTTATCATTCATCATTACAACACAGGTCTGCATGTACATGTATCCCTCCACAGTGACACACATGTCACTCGCTATCAACATGCTGGGGGATATACCGCTGGAAGAAGGGTCAGAAATACAGCTGTTCAAACAATTTTGCCATGGTGACTGATTTTGGGCTTATTTACATAAATAATATTATTATTATATATTATTTAAATTTTGAAAAAAAAAACCCAATCTATTTTAAAGTAGGTGGATATATATTGACAAAACATTTGTTCTAATATCTATGCAAATTAGTTTTTATGATGTCAGGGGGGAATTTTAGAGGAGACACTTTTCAACAGAAGTGGAAATTTGGTCTGGCATATCCAGTTAACCACTTTTGAGTATTTTTGCTAGATGGCCACCAATCTTTTCAGTATTCTGAGGTCTATATGAATCTGGAGATAATCAAATGACAATTTGGGAGTGAGTGAGTGAGTGAGTAGGATTTAACGTCGTTTTCAACATTGTTTCAGTCATATCACGACGGTGCCTACATGTGCCAGAACACGAGAGTGTCCACAGTTCCTATTATTCTGGACACTGATCAGCCCAGCCAGTACAGCACCCGGTCACCCATCCAAGTATTGACCGAGCTCAACGCTGCTTAACTTCGGTGATCTGACGAGAACCGGTTGACAATTTGGGAGTCCCTTAAAAAGAGTCTGGACTTTCCCATCCTCCATAATGCAGGTATGTATACTCCAAACCTCTGTATCAGGCCCTGCAGGGCCGTACAGTTATTACTGGAACTGTCAGTTTTAAATACAGCCAACGGACGGCATTTTGGGGCGATGCAGCATTTAGGGGCGATGGCTTGCGCAAGCTTAATGGGATCTTGATATATTTTGATATGAAACATGTGGAATTCAAAACAGAGGGGATGAAATATACAACACATTACCGGACGCCTAATCCGCTCAAATATGGACATATTCGAAGATGTCATGAAAGCGCTCTGGAATGTTTCTGAATCAAGAGGCTCTTAATCGTTATGACTTATAAGATATCTGTTATGGTACGGATTTGATAGATGAACCATGACTGGGGATGACAGACTTTCTGGGCTTTATTCAGCCAATGATGCAATACCGAATGGTTTGCTAAATGAAGGGCAGTTTGCGCTGTTTTTTTTAAAATGTCAAATCTCTACATTACATGGCAGTGTGACTAGCGTCACAGGACCTACTGAGTAGGGTAGGCATTATGACTCTGACGCGAACTGAACTCTCGGAAATCCCCTCCCCCCAGTTGAAATCCTGCCTAAATTAAGATGCCCAAGTCAGAATCAGCAGTGATTTTCATCAAAAATCACCAGATATTTTCATCAAAAGTAGGTCAGCTCAGAACTTGCTGGTAACAGTCCCCTAATGCACCTTCATGCCAAAAATCAAGGTTCTAATGTCAACGGTTCTCCTTATTTTGCTGACGAAAAGGATTCCGATGGACTGACTCACTCACTGACTCACTCATTACCAGACAATTTGCAAATGAGAGGAATTATAAGGATTTGGCCTGCCCAAAACTTAATTAATGCTGGTATTTCAGTCCAACGCCATCCTTCTCCAAAAACACATCATGGAACAACAAAAATGATATAGATATTTCAAATGCAAAATTGCCTAACCTAACATCGTCCCTTTATATTTGCAGAAACTATGAGACACTTTTCATAAGCTGCAGATACATTTTTTTGTGTCCTAGTTTGGACAAAAATACCCGAGATGCTTCAAATGCACTCCAGATTATCAAGTCATCATGAAATCTGATAAATAGTTAACATATTGTTTTATTTTCTGGTATAATTTAAATGGGGCCTTATGGTGACTCCTCTAATAATTCGATCACCGGAAGTGCAGCAAAAATGGCATAAACCTGGCAATATTCTTCATGACACCAGCTACAAAGTGTCACATTTGGTCATTATATGACTTTTCTTCAATTTGAATGAAGAATGGGAATGCTACCTTTTCTCTGTGTCTGAATAGCAGATTTGAAAGTGACCTTTCCGTGATTGAATTATAAGGGGAATTATCGTAATGTTTCCTTATGTATAGCTAGGAGGGAATATTAGCCAATCATGGGCAATATTTCTTGGCATGTTCTCTAACTTTTTCCTACGAAGTAGGCTACCATTTGCAAATTGTCCGGTAATGAGTGAGTGAGTGAGTCAGTCAGTCCATCCGAATCCTTTCGTCGGCAAAATAAGGAGAACCGTTGACATTAGAACCTTGATTTTTGGCATGAACATGCATTAGGGCATTGTTACCAGCAAGTTCTTAGCGGACTGAATTCTGATGAAAATTTGATTTATAATTATTTTTTTTTTATTATTTATTGATGGCTCAGCATGTGCACTGTCATGCCCATCGGGAACCCTTGGCTGTATGTTTCACTGCCTCCTGGGCTGACAAGTGTCCAAGGTAATAGGAACTGAGGGTGATAATAATTGCTACGCTAATGACTCACCAGTGGTGACATCTGGGAAAGTTAATAGTGCCCCTGTCAATTTGAGACTACTATATAAATTCTCTCATGGTAGCACATAGGGCCCCCAAGTCATCTCTCGAGTACACACTTAAATCATATCAAACCCTACTTCATAGGTCCTGTGACGTTAGTCACACTGCCATGTCAGGAAATGTTTCTGCCAAAATGTTGGATTCCCCAGCATGATCAAGTGTCCTGTGTAATTATACTTGTAGGGAATCAGATACTATAACAGAGCTATAACACATGTATATGTAACTATATCCCATTATTATTTAATGTTTGTTTATTGTGAGTTAGCATTATATGTATATAGTTAAAATTACCATATGCAGGCTGTAAATGATAGTTACTGATAAATATTGTTCAAACACATGTATAATTGTTAGAACACAGGAAAGAAGCAATCAGAGATTGCTTCATTTTAATTATTGTCCGTCTGGCACTTCTGCAAATGTGCCATGTGTAGGAGTTCAGCTTCTTAATTATATGTACAACTCTTTATCATTTCTAGTCTAGTCCCTACATGTACTAAATTTTAAATTATTTATAATCAGATATACTTTCTTAATTGTACACATTCGTTCATCGTTTCTAGTCTCATTTTACATGTACCTAATTTTAAATTGTGTGTAATCAGACGAATGTAAACTCTTAATTGCATGTACACAATTGTTTATCGTTTTTAGTCTTGTTCTTATATGCTCGAGTTTTAAATGTATATAATCAGATACCATATAAATTCTTAACTGCTCGTAAATTCTTAATATATGTTTATCATTTCTAATCTCATTTCTACATGTACTCATTTTAAGTTGCATTTAATCATATATAAAATCTATAGCTTGGGATATATCCCTCATGTACATAATTATTTTAGAATAGGGTATCGTTTTTATACTTTTATTGTCCATGTTATACCAATGTTTTGTCGGTAAAATATCTCGCTTAGAGCTAATGTTTATCATGTTTTAAAACTGACAACCGACTTTAAATAAAATTTCTTGAATCTTAAACCTGTTAAAAAATCAAATGGACTGGTGTGAGTGACTGAACAACAAGTCCGTCGGACTGGTAACACAAAAACTCTCAGTTCATTGTGTAAACTATTTCTCTGGATATCTCCGCACAATTTCTAAAGAATGAAGAATGAAATATATAAGGCCAAAACAATATATATATATGTCTGTTTTCGGTTACCCGACCGAGTCTAAATAAATCATGCAAGACTAAAAAAAATTTCCAGCAAATTCCAACGAAATCACGACCAAGGCCACGTTTTATGACAACAACAACAACCGTAAAGTGGCACGCGCACTGTCAGCATACCGTAAAGTGTGCAGACTGTAATGCAGCATGGCAATGCATGGCGGCAGGTTGACAATCTTTTCAGGAAATAAAGCACCCACTTCCAGGTTAGGAATCGAGAAATCAGCAACGTGATTACGCTTCAGTCGACCTGATCATGTATACCAGGACAATTTTAGACATATTCTCTATCAACTTCGAAAAAAATCTACTGATTCTATGGCTTGAAATGGCGTTTGTTGAAGCAGTGTTTCGACGTCAAAGTCTAGTCGTATGTGATTATCTTCACACGTGCTCAAAAAATTGAAGACTATGCACAATTATTAATTCCTAATTTAGTAGCAACCAACACAGCGAACACTGTCTGCATGACACGGGAGCACTTATCCAGAAATCTGACATCACTTATGTAACACGAAACCAATCAAATTGTCATTGTCAATGTGAAGTACATGTGACGCAAGGCGTGAAGTCCTATATGTAACCCGATACACCAAATTAAAGCTTGCTCTTCTGACTGTGCAAGTCCAGGGACCTCGCGTTGGCAATTAAGTTGATGTCATGTTACATGAGGGAGGTGATAGGCTAATTGGATTGAAAAAAGAGCCCCACCAGACATTTAATTGTCATGGATGTTGGGATAGGGATAGAAGTAGGATTTTATTGTCATGAATGTGGGAGGCCTAAGTCATCAGGTTTCAGGACAATTGTTACAATAGTGTTTGTGATTGTTAGGAATCTCTACCTGTGGAACTAAACTCTAATGGGTATAAATATTGTACAGTGTGAAATCAAGTCAGTTAACCCTAGAACACATCTTGGCATGCGAAGCATGGCAGCGCCAAGGCAGCTAGTAGATATAAGATATATAGGTAACACTTGTACTTGCTACTATACATATAGTTTGTGTGTATAATTGGTACATATTGGAATTAATATTAATACGTCAAAGTTACTCAATTAGATTAGGGTAAATATAGCTAAGTTGTGTATATACTTAAATAACATGGACTACAACTTCCTTATTAATGTGATAACCAGAGATCAACCTGGTCATAATACTTCTGTTTACTTGGAGTAATCAGACCATAAAATAAATTTATTGCACGGTCCTTGGAGTAATACAAAAAATCGACCATAGAGGTCCACGTCCCCAGCCAGCAGCTTCAGTTATGATGGGTTGCATCCACCATAACTGGTGCTGCTGCTGCGGGGGACGTGGACCTATATGGTCAATTTTTTTTGGTCGATAATATCCCATATCATTGAATAGGGGTATGATTTTGGAAATGGAGATATATCTGATGAGCCATGCATCCGACAGAAACCAGGTTGCTTTTTATGCAGAAAGTGCATTTAGAAATGTTTAAGGTGTGAACAGTGGAGTTCATCAAGCATTCTGAGAACCCCAACATCTCACCTTGCGAGGTCATCTGCCGAAGCTGCAGCAGTATTGAAAGCATACATGTAGAGCAAACAATAACGTCTGGAATAGATGATGTGGTACAGACAATAATGTCTGGAATGGATTATCTGGTACAGACAATAATATCAGTCCCATGTGGGATTACTGCCAGATAGGTCAATTTCGTGTAGGATGGATAGGTCAGTGCCGTGGGGTTAATGCTGCATATAGGTCAATCTCGTGTGAGATTACTGCTGGATAGGCAGTCGTGTGAGATTACTGCTGGATAGGTCAGTGCCGTGGGGTTAATGCTGCATATAGGTCAATCTCGTGTGAGATTACTGCTGGATAGGTCAGTCCCATGTGAGATTACTGCTGGATAGGTCAGTCCCATGTGAGATTACTGCTGGATAGGTCAGTCCCATGTGAGATTACTGCTGGATAGGTCAGTCCCATGTGAGATTACTGCTGGATAGGTCAGTCCCATGCGAGATTACTGTTCATGATCGTCATGTTCTCCATTTTGCGAGAATAGCTCAGCTTATTGTTTCCTGTTCAAAAAAACAATCACAGTTTTGTCTTTCAAATCACAATGATTTAGATTTTATCAATACCATCTTTCGAGTTCTGTCTACCTGCATAGGAATGGAGAGTTTGCGACTACGAAATCAGAATGAGATGATCTCATATAGCAGTATGCAGGAGGTGAGAATGGAAATACAAACACCATGGGATTTCTGCCGATTTATCCAATGTATTTAATCAATCTCTAGCAAGATTGTGTACAAAATGAAACTTTAAAATGAATTTTATATACATGTATACCATTTTAGGACCAAATTAGACTATCACTATCTTAATATCTGTGGATTCTTGAATGAACTAAACCATTCCTATGCTCTTCCGAAAATAAAAAATAAAAAAGGACCGCCCGTCCGACTTTTCAGGCCTCGAAAATTGGTTCATTGACGTAACCGAAAAATCGGTTACGGTAATTTTGTCTTACGTAACCTATTGTTCGGTTACGATGTGAATTTTTACGTAACCAATTGGTTTCGCAAAACGGTTACGTAATTATAACAGTGCGCCGTCAACCAATAACTCGGGAGTAATATAAGCCTGTGGACAGCACGTGGTCAGAGACTGAACAGACAAATGAGTTAACATACGGGAATGGGATTGCACACGTAAATCGCTTCCACCATCCATGACTGGCTATTGTGACTCTGGCTGTATAATTCATTCACCATTTCCTTCTGATTCCATTAAAATCCCGATCGAAAAGTCTGAGAAGTTGAACACGCCGCCTGCAAATTTAGAGATGGCGGAAGTGATGAGTGTTAATCGCAAGCTTCGCGCTCTTGAGATAATTCCTCCGCGAGGAGCTCCGCATGCCACCTCTGCTGCTAGCTCCGTGCAGAGCTTTCCACGGAGCAACAACCTCGGAGCGAGGAGGCTTGCGGGTAACCCTTACATTCCAACTCGTTGAAGTTTGATAATGCTGTTTCCTGGCCGCTATTGGTTTATTACGCCTGCCCTGAACCGAGGATAGACAAAACACTCTGTGCAAGCTGGTAGTCTACAAATTCGATGCAGACTGTTTGCGACTTGGTTTCGCTTTTAAAACATGCTGAAAGACACATGTCATGTGGTTAAAGTTTGCACAGTGGACAGACAGAGAAGAGGTTGGGACTTTTGTTACCAGAACATATGTTCAAGAAGTGCATTCACGTAACCGATTTTTCGTTCTGGCCATTTCGGATTTGCGTAACCGACACGCGAATGATCGTTTCGTTCGCGCCAAATTTCGAGGCCTGCTTTTTGAAAAGTCAGTGATTGGAAACAAGGCATTTTTTTTATGGGGCCTTATCAATGGAAACGCACAAAGTCTAAAGTGCGATAATTAGGACAAAAATACACATTTAATGTCATATTTCTTAAATAGCACATGCACATCCTCGAATCACATTGAACTTGGGTAGCAAGTGTCAAACTCATCCAATGAAAGCTGAAAGATTCAGCAAACTTTCAATGTACAGGTGTACATGTATGTACATTATCATTGGCAGATTACTAAGACAAAACCCTCAAAATTTGAACAAAATTAATATTTCATCTCCTAAATAGCACAGGGACATCCTCTAATCATCTGAAATATGTATACCAAGTTTCATAATCATCCAATGAAAAATTCAGACAACTTTTCAGTACATTTTTGTCTAAAAAAAAACTTTAAAATTGACAAATTACTAAGTCCAAAACCCATAATTTGGAAAAAATTAATATTTCATCTCAAAAATAGCACAGCTACATCCTCCAATCATAAGAAACATGTGTACCAAATTTCATAATCATCCATTAACAGCTGACAACTACAGCACAGCAAACTTTCTATGTACATGTACATAGAGGCCTACATGCACAATTCGGCTAAACAGAAAACTCTATCATTTGCCATAATTTGGACAAAAATTAATATTTCATCTCAAAAATAGCACAGGTACATCCTCTAATCATAAGAAACATGTGTACCAAGTTTCATAATCATCCAATGACAGCTGACAACTGCAGCAAACTTTCTTAGTACAGATGTACATGTGCAATTCAGCTAAACGAAAAATCTTCTAGGGATTTTAACATTGGAGCACCCATGGAGTCCCCAGGGGTAGTACCCCTAAGTGGAATACCCACCCCCTATATTTTTTTTATTTTTTAAATATTTTTTCAGAATTTTGCTAGATTTTTTTTGAATTTGCTAAACCAAATCCTTATCATTTCCAGGCCGGGGACACCGGCACCGATGACGAGATCCTCTTCCCCCCTCACAATATCTCTCCTTTACTTCGTAAGGCGAGATAAAAATGAATAGTTGAAGTGGAATGTTAAAGTGCAGATAAGTATACAAACTAAGATGTGCAATATAGTTAGTTATTAGTGTTAATGATGTTAGCAGGGAAAAAACTGATTATGTTGTGAAAATGTTAGTTGAACAAAAAATGCTCTACACAATTCAAAATGGTCACTACGGCCTTGTTAGATTATGAAATATCACGTAGAAAAACAATACCAACACGGGATTCAAAACTCTCATCATTATCGACGTACTGTCCAGACAAGATCTAATTGCTTACAATCCAAGGCATGACCATGTTAGATTATGAAATATCATGAAGAAAATGAATACCAATACGGGATTCAAAACTGTCATCGTTAATGGCAGTCATCTTGGATTACACAGGTAAATGAAAATAAATCCCAATTGTTCTCTCACCAATGTCAAGGCACTCTCAAAGTTTGAAGTCTATCTGTTGAAAAGTTACCGTGCTATTGGTTGGACAAGAAATGTGTAAAGATACAACTGCTGAAATCCAAGATGGCGGATTCCAAGATGGCTGCCATCCACCATCTTGGATTACGCAGGTAACTGAAAAGCAATCCCAACTGTCCTCTCACCGATGTGAAGACACACTGCAAGTTTGAAGTCAATCGGTTCAACGGTTCTCGAGTTATTGATCGGACAAGAAATGTGTAACGGAATTACGGACGCCCGGTGTTTCTAAGTCCCCCCATTAATGTGGCAGGGGACAAATATTTGTGCATGTGGACAGTTGTTCTGAAGATATCCCCGCTCACAGCTGGGCTTATCAGTGTCCAGGGTAAAAGGAACTGAGGGCGCTCTCGTGTCCAGGCACATGTAGGCACCGTCGTGATATGATTGAAAAATTGTTGAAAACGACGTTAAATCCTACTCACTCACTCACTCACTCACTCCATAGTAAATGACTATTAACTTTTGACTTTCAATAGATATTTACTCCATTAACTGTCTTTCACTTAGTTTTGTGACTCGAAAAGCTTTCATATGTGAATCATTTGGCATGATTCTTGTCATTTCACCGAGTGGCAATCGTAGTAAATTTATTAATGAAGCATGTGCTGAAATCGCAACATTGCAATGACGACAGCTGTCACTCATACACACACACTGCTGTTCACATGACGCAATGCACCTGTTTTAGCTAAAGTTATGTTGATATCAAGACTGTAGATTGCTTACCAAATTTTTATCGTATCTTGTGCAATGGAAAATCCTACAGAATTTTCAGACTTAATGAGCCGTTGCTTCTTTCTCGGCTGAAAACTCATGCGCTGCATGAGGGCGGTGTCAGCAAAACTGTGAAGGCACCTCTCTCAAAGTTTATAGAATTCCAAAAAGATCCTCACATTCTAACCGAGGGAACCAAAGCTATCATTTGTATACAAACTGCTGAAATTTTATGGGAATCTGTTGGGAGTACCATGAATTTTTTGCGGAAGTGCTAATGGAAATTGGATTTGGATGGAAATGCAAGCCCTGCAATTCCTGTAAGGAACCACAACCAGCTGTAGTTTCAACTAATCTAATATAAATCAACCTCAATACTTTGGTTTTGCAGGAAAAGTATTCAGTTGTGATAAAATAATAGCCAGGACCAGTACTGAGAACGTTCTACGCAATATGTGTAATTTGTCAACTCGTGTTTTGTAAAGTACATGTATTTGAAGAATAATTAGACGCGTATTTGACCTATGGAGGGAGACAAAAGTGAGGAACAGTGTATCAAATGTGCTAACTCAGCTAAAAAACCTTGGTAATCTCACAGGTGTACAAACTGAAGAAAGTACCACACAGAGAAATTTCCGATTAAGTGACTTCATTCGGTTAATATTAGCAACTTCTTATTACTAACACCTTGACTATAAATATAATCTTGATCATGACCACAAAGTCACTTGCTTCATGATCATGGTATTATCAGAAGTCTCCTTGGCACTAAATATATTGTGATTATATGTACACCCACTTGTTTCCCCTTGCATATCCTGAAATTCCTCGGTGGGATTCGAACCCACGCCAGACCAGCAGCCGAGATTACGAGCGTGCACTCTTTCACCATGGCCACACTCCCGCCCCCCCCCATTTACTATGGAGCAGATGGTATGTTAACCTATCCACCCCATCCAAATCATATTTGGAAGAGATCAATTTTGGAATATAGTCTCGTGAGAAAGCATAGTATATCATCCAATATATAACAGAAAACTTCCTATGCTTTCAATGCTAAAGAACAGGCAGATGCATTAGGATTTATAGTCTAGGAATTTGATCATGTTGAAAGGCAATTTGAAACAAAACAATGACCTAAGACCACTTTCTATCACCTCAAAGTGCACGCAGAGTGCAAAATTGAAGCATATACACCTAAGTAAATGAATGTATGTGCCATTGAAAACAAGAGCCTTTTGGGCTTCCATATACGTGTACGCCCATGCACACCTTTTGACTGCAGAAATCCAATCAGTGATTCAATCCACGATTCCTTATAAAATATCGCAAAAATTAAATTAGATCTAGCAAAATATGGTCCGTCAACTTGTATATACTTCTAGCCCATCACCATGAATTTCAAAGACTATCACTGCCAAAAATACCCTACTTATATTTAAGATAATGCCCTAAAATTTTCATGAAATAAGATAATTTTACTCAAAATGAGTTAAATTTTAAGAAATTTTTCAGATTTTTTTTCTTGTTTAAGTAAAATTTGGAGTGGGGTAAGTATATTTTACTTAAGTAAGAAAAAAAATCTTAAAATTTAACTTATTTTGAGTAAAATTATCTATTTCAAGAAAATTTTAGGGCATTATCATAAATAAGTAGGGTATTTTTGGCAGTGTAGCTATAACCCTTAGTTTAAAACATATAGAATTAACTAGAATTTAGCCTTGATAAAATAAGTCAAGGTCGGTGAATTTGAATCTAGGTTTCTATTCAATCACCAGTTGCATAGTTTGATGTATTATGAATTTACAGAGTTTAGATGTAATCCTTCAAAAGATCTCACCATACTAGAATTTGACCTTGATAAAATAGGTCAAGGTCAGTCATCATTAATTCTGACCCAGTCACCGGTTGCATTTGTTATATGAATGGGAAAGCCTGACAATAACCCTTCAAGAGATATTGTGTAACAAAGCAAGATAGACAGACAAACATATGCACCACACAGACAATACCCTTTGGTCAAAATTGGCAGAGAGGTGAAAATCAATAGGCTTCTTCTGAGCCATCACAACTCTATAGTGTAGACATGACAATTTTCAACGATTCACTGATTTTCAGCTGCTGTGACCTTAACCTTTTGACCTCAAATTGACTAGAGTCCCTCTTTGGCACGTGAGCAAGGTATACTCAGTTCGGTACCAATCCATATCCTTGGAACTGCATGGAGATATCGCACAGACAACAAACATTAATGGATGGAAAGACGAACAGAAGTCACTGATCGCATTATACGACTTCGTCTTCGACGGGCTCTAATGATAAAGTTGTTAGAGCAAAATACCCTTTTTACCTCAAAACTGGAGGGCCTTCATTTCCCCAACATGCCAAATTGAGTACTCCTAGCTGTACCAATGGATGGCTAAGCATTAGTGTTAGATAAGAGTAACAACAAATACAGAAATGATGTCAGATTTACAGACATGACGTAAGATTAAGACACAATATCAGGTTTACAGACAAGATGTCAGATTTATACACAATATCAGATTTACAGACATGACACGAGATTTACAGACATGACGTCAGATTTACAGACATCACGTCAGATTTAGCCACAATATCAGATTTGCAGACATTGCGTCAGATTTGCAGACATTGCGTCAGATTTACACATGATGTCAGATTTACAGACCTGACATCAGATTTTACAGACCTGACATCAGATTTTACTGACATGACGTCAGATTTATACACGATGTCAGATTTACAGACATGATGTCAGATTAACAGACAAATGATGTTAAGATTTACAGACATGATGTCTGGTCTGTACATTAGCCCCATGACTGGGAAATTGACATACCATCTTGCTCATAGATATTGTAGAATCTGACATCTTCATGCCAAATTGATGGACAGTCCCCTGTACAATCCTGAAAAACAATATAAAAAACATACAGCGATTCAATATGTGTTCAAGTAATACCCAGGATTTGAGATGGTGAAAACTGCAGAATATATAAGTGACAAATAGCCATCTCACCTGACCTATGGTAGGACCAGACTGCTAAGAAAAAATGAGCAAAAAAATTTCCCCTTGTTCATTAATTATTAGTTGCTATATGGTTGAAATATTGCTGATTGCGACTTTATACCTTAATTCTCTCTCTCCCTCTCCTATTATGAAATTAGTATGCAAAATTAAGTTTATAAAAAAGGGTGGGGGGGGGGGGAGTTGGTTTAATGTCACACTCAAAGGTTGTTTGACTCATATGGTGACAGTCAGTTTGGTTGGTGGAGGAAGCCGGAGTATCCCGTGAGAACCACCACCCGTCGGCAAGTAACTGACAAACATCCACACATGGACCAGCTGGGCTCGAACCTGTGCCAGTTCAGCGGTGTGAAGCAGGCAGTCACCAGTGAAGCACCTTAGACCACTTGGTCACCGAGGACCCCTAAACGAAGAGAATTTATGCACACCGGTCCAAATCCAATACATGTTTGCCACAGAATTGAAATCATCCTCCTCACAGCGTATGCTCCATTTCGCAGGCTCATTTATCATCCCTGCCTCCAATAGCGGAAGTTGACCTTTAATACGTTGCTATGACGTATAGGTGAAAACCCACGTACACACGGTTCAGTTTGAATCCGGCCGAACAACTCCTTCAGTGTTGCACATGAGCGAACTACTTTTCATATGCTCTGTCCAGATAAACAGGGAAAATAATCTCCAGATAATTATTTTTAATGCTAGGTCAACAGAAGTATTATGCAGACTTGAAAAGTAATCGAAATGTTCGGCAAACATCTATTTTACTCTATATGATATCACTTCCGGCGATGTGCACGAAGGCCCCGAATCCGGTCCAAAAATCTGACTGGTGGCTGGGGTATTATTAGACCCCCAGCGAGGTGGTTGAATTGAAATCAGCAATACAGAATTATATATATATATTATGACCTCTGTTAATGTACTAAAATTAATCTCCCCATACAGAAAAGATTCAATTTCTTTGACACTGCACAGTATCTCTAACATGCAAACCTAACAACTTTGGCCACTGTTAATTAATTGTTTGTTTCTCGTAACCTTGCTTGTAAAATACACATGCTGAGTGCGATAATTATTAACTTGTACACCAATTGTATACAAATATGAAGGAAATGAGCAAGTTTTACTCATGAAAATGTAAATCCCTCATGGATTTGAATTATTTGCTCTCAAAATATAGACGAGGGCTGGTCACGCGAAACGAACCATTAATTATCAGCGGCCTTTCCAATAGCCCTATCACGGCATACAATCGATAGTGCACCTCTGGGGGTACTCGCTCCTCTTGGCGGTATAAAAGGCTCCACTCAGAGTCATCTGTCTGCCTGGTCGTGCTTTGTGGTTCCTGGATAACGTCTCAAACTATTATTTTATAATAAACTGTATTTCATGGAACATTAGGGATGCTGAAGATTATATTCACACAAGAATCATACTTGTATAATCCATAGTTCCATAGTGCTCCTCACCACCTGTACACAAGTGTTTTAGGTGAAAGTTTGACAAAATTCAACTAAAAAGTGGTGAACTGTTTTTATTTCAGGCGATTAGACTACCTGATATATCTATTGAGCATCTAGAGGGATAAACACAATTAAACGGATATATATGATTTCAGAAACAGCGCTGCATCTTTTTTTCTATGCCTGTTCCGGTACTAACAATCACATGCTAATTGAATCGGCATCTTGATGTGTTCTATGGTTATTGGGTTGTTCTGTGCAATGAAAAAAAAATGAAAACGCAGGAAAGAAGCAATCCGAGATTGCTTAATTGTATGCCCTCCATTCCGCTACACTGCCCCGCCAAGGTTCTGTTCTGTATTGGTCGGTGGAGGCCTAATTTGGATAATTATAAAAAATTCTGTTTCAGTCACTTTTTTCGCCATGCCTTGCATAATACATATTTCAAGTATCAAGTCGATCGACCAACAAGTGATAATACAATGCTTATGTTTCAAGATGGTCACCGGGGCTTTCACCAAATCCGAAAATGTGACCTAGTTATGAGACCTACATTCTTTGGAGTATATTATGGTGGATTTATGAAGCGATCAGTGAACTTTGAATTTTGCACCCAATTCACCCTTTTTGGCGCAATTTCATACTTCGGGATCTATGTGGGTCAACTAAGACGAAGTAAGGTATACATTTGTTGCAGACGTCTCTTCATAGTGAAATACAATACATGAAACTAAACACACATTTACCTAACTCTAACATGGCAATAACAAGTCAGAGTGTGGAAAGGGATATTATATACATGTAACTGCAGCAAAGCCATTTAACAGCTGGGATTGGTAACCGACGGGACTGCACTCCTGCAGCTGGCGACAAGATCATTTGTTTAGATTTTTACCACTAGTCACCAAATGGCTACTAATTAAAATTTCAATTTTCAAGTTCTATCTTCAAACACACTTATTTTTATCATTATAAATTTTGAAATTCTACATGTATATCTCTATACTGAAACTGGCATAATTATGTAAAACCTAATGTCCTCTGAAGACATCAGTGGTGCTGTCGTCAATCCGGTTGTTGCACAATGCCACAATACAACGTTCCAATCAGTGGCTGAGTGGTCTAAGGTGCTTCGCTGATTACCGCTAGCTTCACACCGCTGGACTGGCACGGGTTCGAGCCCAGCTGGTTCATGAGTGGAAGTTTTTTGTCAGTTACTTGCCGAAGGTCGGTGGTTCTCTCCGGGTACTCCGGCTTGCTCCACCAACCAAACTGACTGCCACCATATGAGTGAAACAAACTTGAGTGTAACATTAAGCCAAATTGCCCCCCCCCCCCTTTCAGCAGAATGTAACAAAATGTAGCAATGTTTCACCCGAATGCAATGCCTTGTCAATAACCAAGAAGGAGTGAAAAATCATTCATGATGGTGCACTCAACCATGTACTGCATGAAATAAGACCTCAAGATCAAATGAGATCTTCAAAACAATAGTGAAGTCAATATGATAGAGTGAAATGGTGACTGATAGTAATTTACTACATGTACCTACCTTGATGGTTATTCCAAATAGTTGTTGACAGATGTGGAATAATCCATCGAGAACATGGTCCAGGGAGAAATACTGGGAGATTTCATCGTCATCAATTCTATGAAAAAACAAAGACAGGGAGAAAAATTATTGGACAGTGCATTGACATCAATGGAATAAAACACAGGAGGAAAAGCAGAAAGGACATAGAACCTTCAATAAGAACGAGATACAGTCGATCGAATATAATCGATGAGGCATCCGTTTTGCATGTTAAGTATTAGGAAACATTCATTACTTGGGAAGAGAGTAACAAGCGTTCTGAGAACCCCAACATCTCACCTTGCGGGGTCATCCGCTGAAGCTGCAGCAGTATTGAAAGCATACATGTAGAGCAAACAATAACGTCTGGAATAGGTGATGTGGTACAGACAATAATGTCTGGAATAGATTATCTGGTACAGACATGTGGGATTACTTCCAGATAGGTCAATCTGTAGGATGGATAGGTCAGTGCCGTGGGATTACTGCTGCATAGAGCAGTCCATTTGAGATTACTGCTGGATAGGTCAGTCCCATGTGAGAATTTACTGCTGGATAGGCCAGTCCTGTGTAGGATTACTGCTGGATGGACCAGTCCTGTGTGTTATCACTGATGGATAGACCAGTCTCCTGTGCGATTACTGCTGGATAGTCCAGTCCCAAGTGGGATTAATGCTGGATAGGCCGGTCCTGTCTGGGATTACTGCTGGATAGGCCAGTCCCTTGTGAGATTACTGCTGGATAGACCAGTCTGGTCAGGGATTACTGCTGGATAGTTGAGTTCCGTTTGGGATTACTGCTGGATAGGTCAGTCCCGTGTGCATTACTGCTGGATAGGCCAGTGCCATTTGGGATTACTGCTGGATAGGTCAGTCGGATTACTGTGGGATAGGTCTGACCTAGGAAAACATGTCCTCCAAGATTTATAATCATCCCACAAAAGGTTCAGCAAACTTTCCATGTACAGATGTACATGTAAATTTTCGCCCAACAAAAACCTAACCAATGGAAACATACAAAGTCTAAACTGTGATAATTAGGACAAAAATTCATATTTAATGTCATATTTCTTAAATAGCACATGCACATCCTCGAATCACATTGAACTTGGGTAGCAAGTGTCAAACTCATCCAATGAAAGGCGACAGCTTCAGCAAACTTTCCATGTAGAGGTGAACATGTATGTACATTATCATTGGCAGATTACTTAGACAGAACCCTCAAAATTTCAACAAAAATTTATATTTCATCTCCTAAATAGCACAGGTACATCCTCTAATCATGAGAAACATGTGTATCAAGTTTCATAATCATTCAATGACAGCTGACAACTGCAGCAAGTACAGATGTACATGTGCACTTCAGCTAAACTCTATCATAGGGATTTTAACATTGGAGCACCCCAGGGGGAATACCCACCCCCCATAGTTTTTTTTGTATTTTTGTATTTTTTCTAAAAAAAAATTATTATTTTTTTATTTGCTAAACCAACAACCTTACCATTTCCAGGCCGGGGACACGGACGATGACATCCTCCCCCCCCTCACAATATCTCCCTTTACTTTGTAAGGCGAGATAAAAACGTAAAACTTAGGAAAAACAATTTAACATGGCCCTCAGATGGTGCTACCTATGGGCGAATTGGCACAAAAACATTCACAAAAGATAACTTGAGGGAAGGTACCCACGAACCAATGTGTAAAGAATCTGTTAAGGTCTTTAAAAGTTACTGTCCGGAAATTTAAATTTACCTTGGCCCACAGGTGCGCCACCTATAAGCGGATTGGCATGAAAAAAACAATCCCAACCGAGATCTTGAGGCAAGATCCCTGACATTGGAAATAGAAAATTGAATCTGTTCAGTTTTACCCAAATGTTAACTTGGCCCACAGGTGGTGCCACCTATAAGCTGGTCGACATGATCATCAATCCCAAGCGAGACCTTCAGGCAAGATACCCATATACCAAATTTGGAAATCATCCATTCAAGTTTTTAATGTCATTGTCCGGAAAGATGATTTTAAATTGGCCCCCAGACACCACCTATTTGCTAATCGGCATGAAAAACAATGCCAAGCGAAATATTGAGTTGAGGTACCCACATACCAAATTTGGAAAGAATCGGTCCAGATTTTCAAAAGTTATTGTCAGGAAACACTTTTAACTTAGCCTTCAGGTGGCGCCACCTTTTAATACTCAAATTGACACGAAAACAATCTCAAGCCAAATCTTAAGGAAAGGTACCCACACACCAAATTTAGAAAGAGCAAGAATCTTTAAGGTTTTCGAAAGTTACTGTTCGGAAATGCAATTTTAACTTGACCCCCAGAGGGCACCACCTAAAGGCGGATTGGCATGAAAAACAATCCAAAGCAAGACCTTGAGGCAAGGGACCCACTTACCAAATTCGAAAAACATGAGGTTCTGCCTGACAAGTCGAGCCCTTTTGGGGTTGCAATTCATTGAGAAGTGGCAGAATTATTCAAATGTTATCCAACAGAAAAGAAAATTGAGAAGCAGAAGAAGAAAGAAGAAACTGACAAACACATAAGGCATCCTCAGCCTAAGAATCACCAGTCATCATAACAAGAAGAGGGATTAGGGAAGGGGGGAGGGAATAATGGAGGGGGTCAAGGGGGTGATTGAGTGTATATGATTTAACGTCGCTTTCAACACTATTTCAGTTATATCACGACATTTGGTTTCTATTCCTTGTCATACCCGGAAACCACACGGGTAGGGTCCTATCCCTTTCAACACACGGGACCCCACACGCTGAAGTAGGTAAAGAACTATACTGTGCACATCTGCAAGTTACTAAGCATGTACCACTTCAGTCTCAAAATTGTTCATCAAATACTCACAGGGATGTGGACGAGATAAGTAAATCTTCATGAACTGGATAGGGACCATAACTATGTCAACATGAGGCACCAGCGGTGCTACAACTCCTCAGCCCCTTAACAGTCTAGACCAAGATGTTTTTATGGGTGTAGAAGTTTGGATAAATAGCAGTGAGTTATGGCATGCGAAAAGCAAACCCAAGCCACAACTCAGACAGATGAATGGATGGATACACTGACACACGGACGGACAGACAGTCGGAATCCAGTATACTCTCAACTATTTACAGGGGTATAAAAAGTGACAAGGTATCCACATATCTACGGGGGGGGGGGGGAGGAAACATGTACAGTTGTGATCTTATTGCCCTGGCCTGAAACTGCAGTACGTTCAGTAACATAACTAGATGGGTCATAACAAGCACTATTAGTGCTTTCTAACCGACCCGAGGATTCAGGTAAATTCAGGTAAATAAGTGTCGGACGGGTCTTTTGTCCATTTGTCCTCTGTTTATCTGTTGCCCCATATCCTGTCAAGCAGTTGATGTTAACGTGAAACAAACAATTATTATTAAAAAATATTCACAATATTATTCACAATTCAACCCGTTTTATATATTTTTAAGAAAAAAAAATATAATTTTTTTAAATGTTACACATGGCCCACGGGATGAAAGAAATAACTACAACCGGCTAGAGTTACTGAGCTGTATCACGATGGGTTGGGATTTCCGGCTAAATATCGGAGCCAGTTCATCTCAGAGAAGTGAAATTCCCCACAGTAGTGCCTAGTCACAATGTTACAACATTGCAAGCCCAACATCATTGTGGTTTGAAAAAAAAAAAAAAACCCACGTGAGGTATTGGAGATTTTCTTTGATCCTGAACAGATTTCCTTCAAATTTCAGAATAAAAATGCACAAATTACATATGGATACTGTGGAGAATTTCACTTCTCTAAGAAAAACTGGCTCCGATAGCCGAAAATCACATCCCATCATAATGTGAGATAGAAACTCCCCTGACGAATCTTCGTTGGTAATGCATTAGCGTCAGTGCAACAACAACAACGACGACGCTATCTTCCATGAAGTATATTTTAGAGGACTTGTTATGCGAGACACCGCTTGTACTGGCCGACGACCACAGTTCATTTTACAACTGAAAACTCAACTCCATCATCGGATGTGTTGGCAGGAAGCACGAACACATGGGCACTACTTTCGTTTTTGACTACTTTCGTTTTTGACAGAATCTCACAGGTTCCTACAATTCTGTTACAAGACAAAGTACAAGTTGCCGTTTTCCGATAAAACAGGCATTTATTATCGTTCAAATCCATTCTGAGAACTTTTAGACGAAATAACAAGTCGAATTTCACAGTTTTAAAGTCGGACTATTTTTTTCTCAACAGCGTAGGGATACGACAATTGTCTGGCAATACCGTACTACTGAATATGCAGAGGAATATAGACTTCTAGACCAAACCAAAGACCAGTCATTCACTACACTGAACCAATGGCTGAAATACAACTTTACTATGGAGCTCTTGATTGGCTACAAGCTAGTAAGAGTATGTAAATCAGCATAAAAGTAGGGCTAATGTATGCATACTTGTAGATCCGTTTTTAGGAGACTGGAAAATGGTAGAAAATAAAAAAAAATCGTAAAAAAATAATTAACGACCGGTTAGACCTGAAAGTCTCAAAGGCATAAGTAAAAAATGAAACATTTAAAAACAATGTTGGTGTTTGTTATCAAATCAAACCTGCTATCACTTTAGTGCCAATATTCCTCCATTTGGAGATCTCCTGCAAAGAAATTATCTCCCCTGATCGTCTCGTCGATCGTCCGCTAGGTGGCGTGCTCTCCGCGCATGCCCTTCCTCTTTTTCCCATGCTGTGCAAGACCTGTTTTGTGTCAAGGCCGTGCAAAGAGGGGAGGATGGGTTGGGCAAATCAACGTTGATAGCAGGTTTGATTTGATAACAAACACCAACATTGTTTTTAAATGTTTCATGTTTGTGTCTCAAATCTCAACCTGCTATCACTTTAGTGCCAGACTCCCAACAGAGGAGGTTGGGTAGCAGGTCTTGTGACTTGCTTTTTGGGTTGAGCGGAGCACGTCTTGTTCTGATTTTAAAATCTAGTATGCCTAGTAATATCCAGATAATTCCCGTGTCGTATAGAGGCGTAGGGAGTTCAGGGAATTACAAGTAATACGGCGAGAGGTGGACTCTGTTCCTACCCTTTGCTCGTATACTTGGCTAGATAATCAGATGCCATCGTGATGTCTTGAAGTCCCTTCGTCTCCGACATGGTCTGTCTTCTATGCTTGCGGAATTGTCGGGATCTTGCTTGCTTGAGCGGCGCCCCCCCCCCCTTTTTTTGATAGGAGTAGTGGACTATGCACTGGGTTGTAGCAGTAGGTCCAGCATAGTCATCCTATCTACCTGTACAGACATGTCTGTAGATAGAAGCCAGCAGGAGTTGAATTGATCGTCCAAGCGCAGGTGTCAACAATATCGTTCAACGATAAGTTTTCCCCAAAGTGGCCCGGACGTCACACTGGCTCTAGTCTTGTGAGACGATGTCTCCATAAAGGAGGAGGAGCGTCGATGGCAAGTTGGTTAACCCAGTCGGCAGTCTTCTTCAACCCAAACGGTGATCATGAACTAGTGATGTCAGCCGATGGGTCTGTTTATAAGTGATGAGAGAAGAAGACAGCTGGAGCTCCTTGTCGGTTCTGTAAAGGAGTGCCACAGGGCTCTTGACTGGATATAAAAACCTATTCTCCTCCAGCAGGCCGACGAAATCTGTCAGTGCTGGAATCTGGTACAGTCTTTGGACGCCTGGTCCCCGACGTGTGGAATCGTTCTTCATGACGAAATCCGGGATCGGATGAAAAGATCTGGTTGACCAGTCTGTCATCCATGTCAGGGAACTGAGTTCCACTGCGTAAAGCTCTGATTGTGGAGTGAAGGCTGTCAGGGAGCTGTCTTGTAGGACAGGGCCTAGACTACAGTTGACTGTACTGGCTCGAATGGTGGGCGCAAGAATGCCCTAGTACCACATCTAGGTCCCCTTGGGTGATAGTTGGCGTGTTCGGCGAGACTGTAAGGCGAAGACCATGGAAAGCCGAAATACTGGAATCTTGTCGATTCCGGAGGTCAACTTGACAACCCTGGATGATGCTGAGTGATACCCCTGTGTACTGCTTGGCTGAGATTCCCTGTCCTGATACAGATGCAGGAGGAAAAACAGCTGTTGCTGGAACAGAAACAGTGTTGGCCACAGGTCCTCTACTATAGTACATTCTCCGGGCTTGATGCGACTGTACAGTAAATAGTAGCTTGCTGCTGTCATTGTCTGTACAATTGGTCCTGGAGAAAAAACCCTGGTCTGCAAAGGAATTCTGGATCGTTAGCAGACGTGGGGGTTCGGCCGTTGCGGGTCCCGGTGCCTCCGTAGAAAAAGTGATCTTCCGGTTGTAGTACCCTGTAGGACTTGGAGGAAGCTGTCAGCGGTAACCCTGAAGTGATGTGAAACACATGGTGTTGTGACATGGTACTGCTGATACTGTGCTCCTAGGACCAGTGCTGATGTTTCTAGAAACAATGACTGGGATCTTGCTCCCCCCCAAACTTGACGCAGCTGACGACCGTACTGAAACGTTCGTAATCAATGCTAATGTGTTGTGCAACCGCAACCCCCAAGGGGGGACTGCCCTCTTAGCGCAGATATCCCCAAGGAAGATGATGCGTTGCTTGTCTGTCGTGGTATCCATGTGCCGACTATCTGTTGCTGGACTAATGGACCCCTCCAAGCTGTGAAGTCCGCATCGGTGAATGTGAACTTCTCTGTGCTCGGTTGAAACTGGATCCGGCATCGCCACACTGGAAGGGGGTGAAGATGTTCCGGGACGAGCATCCTTAGATTGCTTGTTCTTGCCCTCAGGTACAGTTGTAGTTGAGAAACTGTAATGAGGAGTACCTGGAGCTAGCCAAAACTGTGCTAGCTCCCGGGTGAGTAGTACACTGTACTTCCATCCAACGGACCTCTGGGTAATGGCGTTGATGGTCTGGTTCCAGGTGCAGGTTCCATATGCCGGAAAACTGCTTGACGCTTGAATGTAGCCATTCTACATAATCCGTGGGGTCCCTGGAAACATCCCTGGACCGTCGTGATCATCGAGGAGAAACTCGAAAAACGCCCTCTGGAACGCCGAAAGTAAATGCAACCGGGAGTCGGAGTCCAACTCCTGTCGAATATACTCAGTAGGTGTCCGGCTCCGTCGCCTGGTCCGGTCTCTACTGTCATCCTGCTGGATGCTGGAGTCCCAAGTCTGTTCCGGAGTCCGAATTTGCATTCCGGATTAGAGATGACTTGATCCCCGTGTCCTATTCCAGTGTCCGGGTCCGTGTTGACTTGGACTTGGAAGGAACCTCAGTCTGAAACTAGGCTTGCCCACTGTAGACTGGATGTCTCGCTCCCAAAGAAACGGGTTAAGTCGAGCCCGACTAACCGTTTTCTCCGAGATTAGATTCCCTTGATCACGATCTCGGGTGTAGATGGAGTCCGAGATTATCCGATGAAAAGTAGGATCCGGCTCTAGAAGACTGAGGATGATCGTCAGATGAAGTGTCGGGACTTGGAGTAGACCTCACGTAAGGACTGACTTCTTCGACGAAAACTTGACACAGAGTGACGCTGATCTTCTATATCATCAGGGTCGACCGTCTACAATCAGGTGAGTAAAGACTCGAAGCTTGGGAAGGATGAAAGGATGACTAGTGGTTTGAAGGTGAGGCTGAGAACCATCAATTCCGACTAACGAGGTTGCCCCTGCCCCGGTCGGAAGATTCCCTCTTTACCTTGGAACTGTCCTTTCTTGTAAGGGCGAACACTACTCTGAGCATCTAGCTTGGGTTGCCCGAGTTCTGACAGGAAAACCGTCCGTGGCGACCTCCTCTGTTAGAATTTGCCTTTGCCTTGTCTTTACCGGAAAGGCATTGTGTCAGTGCCCCGATCATCCGTGATGTCTTTGTCATCATTGACGATGGCCATGGCAGTCGGAAATAGCTCTGTCGAGTGGGTAACTTGACGCCAGTAGTTGTTGAGGTAGCTCTGTGTTGACGGAGTCCAAACCCTGACGTCAATCGGTATATGAAGTAACACTATGTTGGGTTACCATCATGTTCTGTACCACACAGACTTGTCTTGCTTGAAGTCCATCTGTCGGTGCCTTGGTACATCCCAGAAGTGCGTCTAAAACCCGGTCCAACTTCGGAGACTTGAAAGGTAAATGATCTCCATACAGGACGAAGGTCTTGTAAGGTCGGTCCGGCGAAGGAACCACTGCCACGGTAGGGAGCTGTGTTGCCGGAAGATGACTGTATTTCTTGACCAGGCTTGCCTTAGCAGGTACTCCAGAAGTAGAAGCCTGGTCTTTGGATCCAGATCCGGAAAGGCGATCCGCGGGTCCCTGTTCATCTCTGGGCTTCCGTTTATCCCGATGCTCCGGACTACGGTGATGGTCGATAGATGTCCGTTCCTCGCCGTCCGTGTGCCGTGCGTGTTGACGGGAACCCGGGGAACGGCTTCTATCTCGTCGGGTGTAAGGTCGCTCTGGAGTACGGTCTCTATGGTAATAACTCCGGTAGTTTGGACTAGGTGAAGGGCTCCGACGTCTAGGACGGTCTCTCTCCCGATGACGGCGTTCAGGATAGAAATCTCGGCATTGTAACGGTGTACGACTCCGTCTACGAGATCTGCTTGCCGTTGTATCGGGTTGCGGTTCCGTTGTACGGGTCCGAGTTGTATCAGAGGCCGGCTCACGGCGCTCTGGATGAGTCCGTTCCTCATAGGTCCGTGCCTTCTTAGATGTGGACTCCCGGTAATCTGGATCAGTCCGTTCTCCACGAGTCCGTGACCTCTCAGATGTAGACTCTCGGCGTACTGGATAGGTCCGTGTCGTCTCCCGCTCCTGGGTACGGCTCTGAACTGTAGCTCCGTCCCGAGGTGCTCTGGTGTTGAAGTCCCGGCGCTCTGAATAGGGCCGTGACTTCTCGGAATCCCGGTGCTCCAAGTAGGACCGTGGCTTGTCAGACTCTCGGTGTTCCGCATACGGCCGTGACTTCTCGGAGCTGTGGTCTCGGCGAGCTGTATAAGGCCATACTGTGCTGGTGCCGGGGTCCCGCTCTGGCGATGGAGTCCGTGGTCTTGGCTTCCGGACTGCCTTCTTCGCCGTGCCAGTCTGTGCCTCCGGGGTACGGCTCTTGGACGGGCCCCTGTCAGAAGACTTTTCTTCCTTGGGTCGTGGAGACTTGGATGAACGGGAGCTGTTATCCGAGGACTCTCCCTGACTTCTCCCATGAAGCCAAACTTGACTTGACTTTAATCTTCAGAGAAAGTTTCGGCCTTCGGGAATGCGGCTTGAATCCACCGCTGTACCACCGAAAATCTGGCGTAGACGAATAAAACTGAAATCCCGGTATCGTTGTGATGAACGGCTGTGTTCCCGGGATCTTCATGCTGTAGTACGGTTCCGAGCTGTCTCCCGAACCGTGGTGTAGCATTCTGGCTAAGCCCGTCCTAAGTAATCCGTACTGTGTAAGTCCGTGACTTCTATGTGCGGTTCCACGGTGCTCTGGATAAGTCCGTTCCCAATAGGTCCGTGATTTGCTTGCGCCAGGGTACGACTTCGAACTCTGGATCTGTCCATGTTATGGCCCAGAAGGTTCACCAGTAGCCGGGTCCGTGCATCGGTATCGGAGTATCGTGCATCGGTATCAGAGTACCGTCGATCTGTATAGTCTTGAATTCTCACGGTACCCCGGTAGTCCCTGTAGGCTCTTGGCTTGACGGGGTCTCGGAGTTCTGCATTGGGCCGTGATTTCTCAGAGCCATGGTCCCGTATGCTGATCTAAAGTCCGTGACCTCTTAGATGTGGACTCCCGGTGAGATGTAGACTCTCGGCGTACTGGATAAGTCCGTTCTTCATAGGTCCGTGTCGTTCCCTGTCTGGGGTACGGCTCCGGACTGTAGTCCCGCCTCTGGAAGGAACCTCTCTCTCCGATGGTCGGGTCCGAGGTGCTCTGGAGTCGGAGTCCCGGCGCTCTGTGGTGTCGAGGTCCCGTTCCGGCGATCGAAGCCGTCTCTTAGACTTCCCTTGGTAGTCCCGGTCTGTGCTCCGGACTGTAGACTTGTCCACCGTTCCAGCCTGTAGCTCCAGGGTACGGCTCTTTGCCGGGTCCCGGCTCTTCACCAGGTCCCGGCTAGAAGACTTGTCTTTCTTGAGTTGCGGAGACTTGGATGAACGGGAACTGTTATCCGAGGTCTGCCCAGATCCGTGGTTGTAACGGCTCCGGTATAGAGTCCGTGACAGCATCTTCTCCGATGAACTTGAACTAGACTGTGTCTTGAGTCTGTAACTTGTTCATCGTCTTGAAATGTAGCTCCAGGGTACTGCTCTT